>JAOVVB010211115.1:0-10712 GCA_028570985.1 Heterobranchus longifilis
AAAAGTGTCTTGAGATAACTTCTGTTATGATTTGACACTATAAATAAAACTGAATTGAATTGAATTGAATTGAAATGAACCGATTTTTAATAATGTTTGTGTCCACAAATGCATCATGGGAGTAGGCAGCCTGCACTTGTTATAATGCTGCCTGTCCTCCTCCTCAGCTTGATGTATATTTGTGCTGAGTCCCTCTGTCCCTGTTGCTCCTCTCTTTGTCTAAGTGAGTCTCTTTAGCTCAGGTACATGCTTCAGGGAACAGACAACAAGACAATCAGGATAAACTCTCAGGGAGAGCCACTGTTAGTATTTCTCTGTCTGCTCCCCTTTCTTCTCTTGCCATCTCAGTGTTTCCCACACAGACTTGGGCGACCCGCCCTGGTATATTAACGGCCCATTTTAGCATTTTTTTCATTATGTATGTAGATTGATGCACGTAATGTGGAACCAAAGTTCACGCGAGTTCCGCCCAGACACGTATATATTAGCCGCTCGCTGTTAACAGGTGCTGAGGTTAGCACAACAAGCCGATTGGCGCGCGAGTTAGTCACACTATGGGGAGTTAAATTAAACAGTGGAACTGGAAGTTCCCGGTCAGCTACAACAGCAAGGGAGAGAGAGTTGTGTATTAGGGTGTCACTCCACCACTGTAGCGTCTGTGAGTAGAAACCATAGACTGTACATAAAGATGGACAGCCTGACAGCTCGCCATAAATGAAGCCAAAACATCTGGATTGCCCCCTGGTGGCTGGCTGCAGTATAGGTCATAAGCCCCGCCTCCCCCATGTTAGTGAATGGGACATGAGCCAAACTAAAAACTCAAAGTACACATCAAATACATGTTTCCCAAAGATGTTTCCTGCCATTTTAAGTAGGTTTTATCATGCAAATGTGAACACTACCCATTATGCTTGTAATCAAATCAATACTTTGGTGAAGAAAATTTGCACTTTCAGGATATTATAAGAGCTTGTTGCCTGAACACCTATATTCTATATATATTTAGACTGGCCACTATCAGTGCAACCAGTTATCTAATGGTTACCAGTAAGTGTGACTGTTCTCCACAGAAAAACAACAGCACTTGTCGTTTGTTCAAGCAGGAACTACGACCCACGTTTGACATTTTATTGTTAGACGGCACCCTCTAGTGTTCATAGATATTATTGTTGGAAGAAAGCAGGAAGTCATGTAATGTGTGTTTACAGTGCATGGGAGGGGTCAAACAAACACAGGACTTTCACGCAGGAGACCGGTGTTCATGTCCCATCTGAAAATAAAATGATTATTTTTAACTGAAAGTAACAACCGGAACTACTACTCACATTCCGCGTCATATGCGTATGCACGGAAGTGATTTAATGTAACAGATATACTGATTTTAACCCACACCACAACCGGAAAATGTTCATATGGGTTGTATGTACTCCCACCACTAGGGGCACTATTATAGTAAGCACTCATATAGGTCATATTAGAGAGAGTACAAATGGAAAATTTGGTCGTATGGTTTGGAGGACTTGATTAAGCAGCTGCACTGGAGTAGTAGGGATATTCAGTGCCTTGCTTAAAGGCACCTTGGCAGTACTAGCTGAAGGCCCTATACTAATATGTTTTATTTATCCAGTCGGTTTGAATATTTAGGTCCAAAATTGCTTCTCTAACCTCTGCCCAAATATCTTTCCTCTGTGTCCCAGATGAGCACTTCTCATTGATTTATTGAAGTGCTCTGTCTTCGTCCTAAATGGAATATCATCAGCCAAGCACTATGATAACGCACCCCCCCCCACTCCCCCCCTTCTCTTCTCACTGTCTTTCATCTACTCTTGCTATCACCAAACCAGGCACAATGATAATGCTCTGCAGGCACGCGTGCATGTATTAGCACAAAGGCAGATATGAACCAATATAATATCACATCTCACAGCTTCGTTATACTTTCTACCTGAGCCAACGTGTGACACTGTGACAGAGGGCACTGGCTGAAACGCATCAGCTAAATTAAAGCTTCCACTAGCTGGAAGCAAAACACACAGATTTGTTGCTGTTTGTGTGTTGTTTTGTGGTTTTCTCAGCCAGAGGGGATCCAGGGCCAAACATCAGGGACTCTGGGAATCAGTGGGCTGCGTGTGAGTGTGTGTGTTGTGTGGGATCACCCCTGAGTGAGCTTCCTGAAGTAGAACTCCAGGTTTGAGCGCCACACACACACACACACACACACACACACACACACACACAGTGTCACGGTGGGTGTGCGGTGCAGTGATTGGGCCTCAGCTGCTTCTCGGACAATCCTACTGGGCAAAACAGGAGCAGGGCTGGATTCATCAACACTCTACTCTAACAAGCTCTGCATCTATCTGCCACCATCTACTGATGAGTCACCACAGGGAAGGACGCAACCCAGAGAAGGACAGAAAGTAACAGGGGCGGAAGGAGGCAAGATGAGGGAAAACAGGGCAAGAAAGATAGCTGCCTGTTTCAATATCTTGAAATAAATGAAGAAGTAAGAGAATAAAATAATGGAGAGAATATAGAAAGAGGAAGCGTACCGCAGGTGTTCTGATATATGTTAGATCAAATAGGCTTATTCAGACAGGTGGGTAACATGATACACTGAACTCATTAGCAGAAAACTGAAAAATTACAGGAGGTGTTTTGTAATAGATAAAAACATTCTGCGGGAAAATGTTCATCACCCGCCGGCATCCAGACAGGACTGGAATTAAAGGACGGCCAACAGGTACCATATAAAACCAATATTAAAGTTAACAAACCTCCCAAAGAGAAATAGGTTGTTTGCAATCACGTCCTATTATGATGCGCGGAATTCAGGCAGGCAGTGATACTGTGTGAATGGAAATCGAGGAAAGTGACAACATAACAGGGTTGGATTAACTTGTATCATCAGAAAACTGAAACATATTGGATGTGATCCATACAAAATGAAGACAAGAGATTTTCCCCACAACTTTGTGGTTTTTCCTGCTGTGGAGATGATCATCATTACAAACTACCATTACCTCATCCTTCCCTGTGACTACACGGTGATGAAAGCTACAACTACAAACTACAACTATTTTGGAACCAAAGTAGTTCTGAATGACTGCCGTTGTTTTTGAGAGTAAATGTGTTTGAGAATTACTGTCTTTTTATATTTCAACTCCAATATGTACATGGATACCCCGCCGGCGTCAGGCTTATGTCAGGCTTACGTCAACTTACCTACTAGAACAACCGCTCCCAGAGGTCTGGTGAAAAACTTGCGTTGTGGCTTAAAAACCTGGAGAAGTTGTCACAGCACTTTGTAAATGCACGGCAATACTAACTTGAGGCATGTTAAAGTTTAACATTAACGTTTGACGTTAACTTTAGTATAGTCCACTCCTACAGACTGAAGATGTAGACTTTTGACACATGTTCCGCCGCTTCTCAGTGAGTTTTTAAAACATTTTTTTTACTTCTCCCCTGAATGTCCTACTATTTCCGGGACTCAAAAGTAGCCCTCGTTTTTCCTGATTTGATTGATTGGAAGAGCCGTAAACATTGTAAATCAAAGACATTTGTGCAGTCTTGGTAGTCTGCCTCCAGCTGTCTGCCCTACTTCTGGAAAGTGCACCGTGTGTGAGGTCATATGCAAACAACCTATAGAATCGAGGCCGAATGGGGCTCGTGCGTGCGTGCTGAATGGTGGCAGGTGTTTAGTTGGTGTGTGATATACAGTACTGCATGAAAGACACATGCAAATCTGAGGGATGCTCCAGTTCAGGCAGAGAACACAATCAGCTGATCAGTATTAGCTGCCTCTTCAATTACCAATCACATTCAAACAACCAATGGGCTGTATAATCTGACAAGCTCACACAGATCAGGCAAGCTCCTGCTGATCATTTCCTCCATTAAAAATGTTTCATCTAGCATTTAAGTCTGTTCAGACCACAGACTGTATATAAAGATAGACTTCCTAACACTGTACAAAAGTGAAGCCAACATATCCTGCATACGGGCGCCGCCATGTTGTAATTTTGGACCGGGCAGCAGCTCCCTTCAGGAACTCTCCAAAACTGCTTGGATTCATTTCAGGAACAACAGCCATTTGTTGCTATAACTATTCAAATATCATCTCTCAACCAAACTATATTATTTGGTGAGAGGGTACGTTGCCAGAACACAAGATACTGTGTGCCAGTTTGTCTAGAAGCCGTAGTCATAAATTAAATTAATAAAACTACTTATTACACAGCTTTGTTGAATACTCCATTATGATCGGCCAATCACGGCATTCTCTGGTCTGTTATTTCTCTGTAGCAGACTGTTGCCATGTGAAACACACCGTTGCTCAGGGCACAGTTCTGGAGGACCAAGTCCATCATTCACCTGTCGGGGTTCTATTCGCAATAATGACCCACTCCCTCTACGTTATCCCATATGTTATAGAGGTAAGTAAATGATAAGGCAGCACAACAGCTTGCCTTGCAATGCTCCAGTCAGGTTCAATCCTCAGGACAGTGGGGTCTTCAGTGTAGTTAAACTTGACCTCAGGGTTGCGGAGCTCAGCGTCGTCGATGTCCACCAGGACTGATGCACTGCCTGCTACTAATCCAGCTGGTGTAACACACACTATCTCACGGGCATTCCTCCTGGAGGGACAGACAAAAGAAAGGTTAGAGGAAGGTGATCCCATACCCAGCATGCATTTGACAGACAACTCAGACAAATGCTACATTTCCACAAAGCCCTATGGCATAAGCTGAAACTACACTGTCAGAAGAAACTTGTGAAGTGATATGTGAAAGATATTGAGGTTCTGCTGTCTCACAGGAAATTTATAACAGATAGAGAGAACAAGGATACAAATATGTACGTAAAGATTGCAGAGAGAATATTTTTTTCTGGGTTCCCACAACTTCTTAAAGATCAAATTTCAAGGACTTTCCAGGTCTTACAATTTCCTCAAATTCAAGGACCCGACACAGCATGGTATTAACACAGATCAAGGTTCATTACTGTTACAACACTACATTTCAAGGGAAACTTTTTTTCTTAACGAAACTACTTGGTTAGGTTTAGGAAAAGATCATGGTTTGGGTTAAAATTTGTTACGTAACAAAATACAATTACTATGTTGACTTTTGGTTTCACACGGGACACGGCCCGTGGTCTCCTGGGTGAAAGTCTGTGTTTTTGTGACTTTTCCATCCACCTTGACCTCCTCCCCATGGGGACTTCCCTGAACTTTGATTAGAAACGTTTTTGTAATACGTAAAAAACAAATGTATTCCGGAAGAAAATAATTTGAGAATGCATTTTTGTTGTATGGGAATGTAATTTTTAGGAGAGCAGGCTGCTGCGGGAGACACATGCAGACAGCAGAACGTAGCCTATATACTATCATTATGTAAACAAATATCAAAAGAACTTCAATTTCTATTCTTGCACAACATGTATAAATTCAAGCACTTTCAATCACCCATGCCTATTTATGTCTATTTTCAAAAACGTTCAAGGCCTTGATTTTTTTCCCTCAAACTTTCAAGGATTTTAAGCCTGTATTTTAAACCCTGTATTTTGGAGAAATAAACAATTCACGCATCAACAGAAAGAACAACAATCACCACAAAGAAGCTGTCGAGCAGCCTGATCTCTCTGAAAACAGAATTATAATAATAAAGAGACAATGATTACTTTCTGGTGCCAGGACATTCCCCAAACACTGAGGTCCAAGCTGAAGCGTTGACACATTTAATGACTTGTAATTACCAGTGTCCAGCCTGGGAAGCCAATTAATCTCATTCTTGTTAAATCATATTGTACTGTGTTTATTTCATTAAATAAGCACACTTGTGCCCAAACTGACTTCAGACCAGCAAACCAGTCCACTCTCCTGGCCTGCTGGATCACAGCTGTCACACTTCGCTCATCTCAGTTGGAGCATTTGAACGCAGCAGTCTGAGCCATTAGCAACAATGTATAATGTGTGTACATTGTAGTGTGTGTGGCTCCATTTACGCCTGGCATTACCACCACCATTGCCATAGTTACGCTATGGCATGCCTTACTTCCTGTCCGCACAGGAAACCTGTGTCCGTTTTCCCATTCCCTTCGCTACAGGAAACAAACAACAACCTCTGTGCTATCAACCTACACACTGAAAATTATATGTTA
Source organism: Heterobranchus longifilis (assembly GCA_028570985.1). Taxonomy (NCBI): domain Eukaryota; kingdom Metazoa; phylum Chordata; class Actinopteri; order Siluriformes; family Clariidae; genus Heterobranchus; species Heterobranchus longifilis. The sequence continues at coordinate 6,166 of JAOVVB010211115.1, forward strand.
TGTATGAAGATTTGGATTGTGTAAATTTATATTCTTTCAGTAAATGATTGTAAGGATCTACAAAGAATGTGTCTACATCACCAGGCAGCGCCGTGGTGCCATATAGACCTTGGTAGCCCCGATCGCTGCTGCGCCTACCGCTGTGGAATTAATATCAAATGCAGATGGGGAATGATGGCCACCACATGCAGATGGACATGTAAGCCATGGTGGCCCGACCGCTGCTGCACCTGCCGCTGTGGATTACTACTGCTAATATTACTACCAACACCAAATGTAGATGGAACCCAAGACCCTGGTCTGCTCCAGATTTCTGGATGAAATAAAAAACATTTTTTTCTGTAAAACGTTTCTTCTCACCACTGTCACGTCCTAACGCTTGCTCTTGGGTGATGTTGGGACATTTTGACTTTGAAAATCATTGAACCTGTTCTAGTCCTGCTCTACATGAAAAGTGTCCTGAGATAACTTTTGTTATGAAATGACACTATAAATAAAATTGAATTGAATTGAACTGAGTTGAATTAACAAGGTTAAAAACTAAATTTTCACCAGAGCGGCTCTTTAAAATGTGTTCCCGCTGTATGAATTGCATTTCCACCTGCTGAGATCCAGAGCCTCCACCATGGAGGTGGTCTGGATCACAATGCACTTATAGCTTACATTAACATGTATTTTTACTCATTTAAATATGTATGTAAGGATGTGTTAGATATATATAAAAATTATGTCAAGACATTTTATTTCATATAAAAAGAAATGTGATGCGTTTAGTGTAGGGAGGACGAGAAGTATGCAGAAACAAGTCATGTGAATGAAGTTTATGCTATGATTGCTATTGGTTGGATCAACGGCACCAGTCACAAACACTAGGGGAGGGAACAAAAGAGTGTGTGTGTGCGTGCGTGCGTGCGTGCGTGCGTGCGTGCGTGCGTCCGTCTGTCTGTCTGTCTATGCGTGCATGTCCCATAGGCAAAATAACATTTTCAATTGCAGTCCCCAGTAGCTACACTATCTAATATGTATTTAGCACAGTTGAGTGGTGGCTGCTTTTCTGGGCCATGACTTCACAGGAGCATGTGTGTGTGTGTGTGTGTGTGTGTGTGGGGGTGTGTGTGCATGCATGCGTGCGTGTGCGTGCGTGCGTTTGTGCGTGCGTGCGTACACTTTAATGTTGAGTTGCACATTCTATTGTGCCTCTATATGCCGTGGCAGTCACACAGAGAGGGAGAGAGAGAATCTACAATATCCACCCTCACAAGTCCCTTGGCCTGTAACCATAGCAACCCCATTCACAAAGAACACATGCCCCAGCAACCTTCACAAGACGCCACAAACACAGTTGCACAGTTAGGGTGTGACAGACGAAGACAGAGTTGAGTTTAAGTGGAATCTGTTGGATTACGAACGAGTGCTGCAACATCAAAGCTAGCATACCGTTGCTTCAATAGAGATTAGCTATGAGAGGCTAATCCATGATCCATGCATCTGACAAGCCAGCCACTGATACTTTATTTTTTCATGCACTAGATTAGAGAAAGCCTGTGTGAGTGCAGACAAAGAGATGCTGTGTGTCTGCAAGCAACAAGCACGCACACACACACACACACACAAAACATCCAAACCTGACATACTGATTACATGCTTACATGTGCATGTAATATCTTTAGGATCTGTTTTCAATACACAGACACAAATCTTTAAACGGAGCATGTTTATTTATGCAAATGTGTATCTTTATCTATTAATTCCCTGTATAATCCACAGTACCTTCAGTCATAGTTATGAATTAGTTTTACTATCTTTTTTTTGTTGTCTTATTCTTATCTAAATTATATTCTCCACATGGAAAATGGTTACTTACTTTTTGAAGTAGCAGGGTTGCGGTCCGATGCTGACAGACACGTAGCTGCCTGCGTTAAGGTAGCTGCCCTCGATGGTGACCCGGGTGCCCCCAGAAATGGGCCCCTGAGATGGCTGGATACGGGTGAAGTACGGGGTCTGGAGGAGAGAGAGAGAGAGAAAAGAACAATCTTTAGCAAATATAAACAGTATTACAGAGACATCGTTCTCATAAGTTTAACACAGCAAATCAAGAAGACATCAAGGACAGCAGCAGTTACTGGTAAATAGTCTAAAAGACAATGTTGTTATTGCTTCATTATGATTCAGTCGATTATGTCACCTTGTTTTGATCTGTAATTTCAGTGCACAGAAATACACTCATACAAAGGAAATCCCATCATATGGTACACAATGGAGATTTATGCAAAAAGACATAAAAAAAAGTCTATAATATAGCAATAATTTATTTTAATAGGTCATATTCACGAATGCAATAAAGTCTATGTAGGCTTGAAAACAACGTACTGACTGAAAGCTGCAAAAATGACAGGAAACCAAATTCATGGAAATTGACGGAACACACTGTGGTTCTTCATGAAGGTGTCACCTGACTGCTGCCACAGATGTGTAACTTTGCCTTTTTGTGCCTAAAATGTAACACATTTAATGACACAGTGATCCTCCATTAAAGCTGACTGTGGCTGGGAAGAAAAACAACATTCATCTGTAGTAATTTTACAACAGAATACTAGAAATGAGCCCTTTTGAGCCATATTTTGATTTCTTCATAAAACCATTTTTTGAACCCTTTGCTCAGTTACTGCATTTCATCGAAGCTGTCTTCATCATAGGGGTGGGCAATATGACAAAAACATCATATCACAATTATTTTCAGACAGGATCACGATCCACAGTCTTATCACAATTCATGGTCATGTTGGTTTTTAGTAGGGCTGCACAATATATTGTTTTTTCATCGCAATATCAACTTGCACAATAAACACATCGTGAAAGACTGTGACGTATCACAAAAGACAGAAGTTTTTGAGTTAGAAAGAAAGTATTAGTAATAGTAGTAGTAGTAATATAATTCTTTATATTCTTTCTTTTTTTGTGTTCAGTTCAATAAAAGAATGTTGGAAATAATTAATAGCTTTCTTTTTTTTATTCATCAAGCAGTTTGTTGTATTTTAGCAGGATACTGAAATAGCAGAAAGGCAGAACTGAGTGTACTTTATTATCTGTTTATTTATAGCAAGTATTATCGTTATTGCGTTAATCAACATCGTTATCGAATATCGCATATTTTCCTCATATCGTGCAGCCCTAGTTTTTAGGATTATTTTGCAAGTTACTGCAGTAACAGTAAAACCAAATGAATGTCCCTATTTTAAAAAATATATGACAAGATACCACACCAAATTATGTTCTCAAATTTAACACTTTGAAGTTTCTTTAAATATTTATCACTGCTCTGTTACTTTTCCACATATTTGATGTTAAAAGGCATTTGAAGTTCAAACTTTAAAAAACTCAGGACTTTATCTTTATCTACCACACACTGAGCCTGGACACTTTTAGCAACAGGTTAGCAACAGGTGCTGAGTTTAGCACAACAAGCCGATTGCCATGCTTGAACGGAGGAGCTGGAAGACTAACACACATCGTTTGTCTCACAATTAACAGCAATTCATCGCCTTCTAATGTGTCATTCCCCCGTTTCCTCCACATGTGTGCACGCTCGGTATAAGCGCATTAAAGCAGTCGCTGATAAAAGGCATTTATATAGCAGCAGCGCTAATCATTTAGCACTGATGTTGAATGCAGGGGAAACACTGAGCCATAGAACTGCACTGTAGCACAATAACAGCGTTCTCTCTGTACAGGCAGTTCATGGAGACATTTTAATCCTTGACTATCTAATAGCGTCATATCGCCCACCTCTTCTTTATCACCGTCCATATAGAACAACTTGTATGGTGCTTACCACAAAGGTGAATGGCCTGGGCGACAGGGCCCTGTAGTCGTTGACGCAGTCTCTCACACACACCTCAACCTGAGCTTCTTGGACCCGGTAGCCGGTCGCGTCGTTCAGCAGACACACTATTCTGTGGGTGGAGAGTTGACAGGAATAATGCAGAAAAAGAGTAAGAGGTCAGGTTGTTGCTCCAGTAGCTGAAGGCAATCAAAGTTTTAACATGTACCATAAAATTTCTGACATCTTATCAAATGCTGCTTCAAATTGATGCTTATTCAGCAGGGTTCGTATAAGTGTATAATTAAGGCACTTTTCAAGCATTTTCAAGGCACCTACACCAAAAAATTCCAGACTCCCGAAGCCTTTATCATCACATCTAAATTGTTACTATAAATACAATTGTGAAAAATAAAGTTTATTCAATTCCAGGAGATAACAAACAAAAGATTTTTGGTTTTCATGAGTGATTGTGTAAATGAAACACCAGATTATGTTGAAAATCAAGCATTTTTTAAGGAGCATATTCAAATTCAAGCACATTCCTGATCTTGAAAACATAACGGTTTAAATTAAAGGAGCAATAGGTGAAATCATTTCACCGCTACATGTCGCAGTTGTGCACTGCATGTAAATCAAAACAAAGCGGCTCAGCAGCCACACCTCCCTGCCCTTTCCCCCTCGCTCGCCCCCCCCCCGCTCCCCACACCCGACCCCCCCCCCCCCC
>JAOVVB010211157.1:0-10711 GCA_028570985.1 Heterobranchus longifilis
GTTGTCTAAACTTAACAAAGTCGTTTTGTTGTTTTAAACTTAACAAAGTTGTTTTGTTGTCTAAACTTAACAAAGTCGTTTTGTTGTCTAAACTTAACAAAGTTGTTTTGTTGTTTTAAACTTAAAGTTGTTTTGTTGTCTAAACTTAAAGTCGTTTTGTTGTCTAAACTTAACAAAGTCGTTTTGTTGTCGAAACTTAACAAAGTCGTTTTGTTGTCGAAACTTAAAGTTGTTTTATTGTCTAAACGTAACAAAGTTGTTTTGTTGTCTAAACTTAACAAAGTCGTTTTGTTGTTTTAAACTTAACAAAGTTGTTTTGTTGTCTAAACTTAACAAAGTCATTTTGTTGTCTAAACTTAACAAAGTCGTTTTATTGTCTAAACTTAACAAAGTCCTTTTGTTGTTTTAAACTTAACAAAGTCGTTTTATTGTCTAAACTTAACAAAGTGAAGTTACATATCAGTTGTTTTTAAGCTCAGTAAACACGGATAATATTTCTCCCGTATGTGCGGGACATTGAAATGTTAAAGGACAGCCGTGTTGTGGAACAGTTGTGATGTCGGCTGACATTCAGACTGTTGAATGTCTCTCTGCATGTCTGATGAAGACACTTCATCAGCCGGCTGACATCACATCCATCGTTATGTGAATGAAGAATGTGTGCAGCGTTGATATTTGGCTCCAGGCTCCATATTCTTCAAATATGTTCGTAATAATACAAACCGGACGCACACTTTCCTGAATATGAGATATTTGTAAATGGGGTTCTGCAGACAGACGGATCGAGCTGTTGAACTTTACAGATTGGTTTTCGTGTGTGCAGGTGAAGTAGTGACCTCACACAGCTTCCTGTGGCGGTGTTTAATCTTCCACAAACGGCGGAGGGTCTCCGTGTGACTGCAGCTCCCTCAGGGTGCTCGGTTTGAATCCCGGACAGAGAGGAAGACGTTAGTGTCAGATGTTCCTCTCCGGCTGTATGAGCTGTGTGTCCATGCAGGAGGAGGTAGAAGACATGTTTTTATTTTAGAATTCAGTCTAAGGCAAGGCGAGCTTATTTACTTACTTTTAGTGGTCGAATGATATGTGTTTTTCAACGGCTGATACTGATATTTAGAGAGCAGGGCGGCCTGTTTATGGTCCTTTTGTAGATCTGCATCAGTCGTAATGTTTCCAGAAAAGTGAAAAATGAGAGAAGAATGCTTCCAGAAAAGAGTCGTAATGTTTAGAGAAAAAGTTGTAATTTTTCCAGAAAAAAAATAGGAATGTTTACAGAAAAAGGTTGGAATGTTTCAAGAAAAAAAGTCGTAATTTCTAATGTAAAGAAGGTGCATCAAAATGCATCAAAATATACATTGTTTATCAAAAATCCCCCGGATCCCCCGACAGAGTTTCGGACTTTGTATTTTATATGTGTATTTATACACTAAAACAACTCAAAGATGTTATTCATTCTGTCTCTGAGTTTGTGTATTTTTCTGAATCATTTAAACATTTAAGTGATTGCATGATGGAAGAAGTTCCAGCTTTAATGTTGTATAAACTCATAACTATAGGGAGTCATGACTCAGCGTCTGTTTAAAATCAAACAGTATATTGACGTCCCTGCTGTGCAGGAACATTGTTTTTCCTGTTCACATGAAAAAGTCGTGGGGTGTCTGACGCTTTGGGCCCGGAGAGCTTTTAATGTCCTCGTGTGGTCAAAACAGAGATTAATACTCATAATATTTCACCAAGACTTGTGTTATTTTCACCCAAAACGTCAGATTTATTTCCTTCTGTGCGTCAGAAGGCTGAAACATCAGTGAGAGGTACAGCGGTAGACTCCATGTTTGCTCACGGCAGAATGACCTGTAGTGACCTTTGTTCTGCAGCTCTGTGTCGCCCTCTGCTGGTCCGACTGAAGCTCTGAGACTGATGGAAGTCACACCACTGATCCTCTCATTTACAGGAATAATTTGATATTACGGTAAATTACGTCAGTCCCACGACTGTTTCGAGGTTTTTTTATCGCAGTATCACGATATTCTATACATCATTACGTACCTATTATTTACTCTTTCTCTGCCATTGACAAGATTTTCCATGAATTTGTGTTTTCACTGTTATAACTTGTGAAAATAGTTCCACACTTCTGACTCTAGAGAGACGTGAGGAAATCAGCTGTGCAGAAGCTGCAATTATTTCAAGAAAAAAAAACAGTAATATTATGAGGGAAAAAGTCCCAACAAAGCAAAATGTAAAGTAAAGTGATTCCAGTGTGTTTTAAGAGTTTGAAACATATTTTGTTGATTATCGGAATAACATTGTGAATCACAGTTATTTTGGCAGATGATCATGACATTGAGATATTTTGTCTCAGTAACTGACAGCCACATGTGCACCATCGGTCACGTTATATTCCACATATAAGAAAAAGAAAAGAAAAACAGGAAGAAGTTAGACACCAGTTACATCTATTTCAAGAATATTTACATCAGCTGCAAATCTAATGAATGAAAAACATCAGCTTTGCAGCTTTCATACATCTTTCAAAGTTGTGTAAAAAAAAGTATAAAAGTATATTGAGTGTACCAAACGTAAATCTTACAAAACCCCAAGGCTCCTTAGAGCATGACATGGTATCTCATCATCCGGTCCTTTGGGGGATAGAGTTTGCAGATTAAATATCCGGTATATACTTCTCTTGTATTAAGTATTTCATCAGTGTTCCCGCCTCTCTGCCCCGGAACCTGAATGATGAGATGTCATGTTTAAAATGTACTGCTGCTGAGTGATCTCTACCATTTCTCCTCTTGTGTTCGCTCGTTCTCTGCTTTAATAAACGTGAAGAGAAGTATAATACTGCACACCTGCTCAGTGCTCAGCGTGCAGAGACCAGGTGTGACGTCTCGCTCCCGTCCTCCGGTGGGACGGATGGTAAATATAAGAAAGATTTCCGTGTTTATAACTTGTGTGCATAGACAACAGAACTCTAAATCTTTTAAATTAGTCTGGCATGTGGTATTTGTTTGTGCAAAGTTTTATTTTTTCTTTCCTTTTCAGGCCGAGTCCAAATGTACACAGGTGTTTTTGAAAAATGGGATTATAGGGCGCCCCAGATTGTAGTTTCAAAATGAGTCCTCATGACATCACTTCCTGTCCCCTGGTCTGTAACTGAGTCATCATGACATCACTTCCTGTCCCCTGGTCTGTTAATGAGTCATCATGACATCACTTCCTGTCCCCTGGTCTGTTAATGAGTCATCATGACATCACTTCCTGTCCCCTTGTCTGTTAATGAGTCATCACGACATCACTTCCTGCCCCCTTGATGTCTAACGTGACGTCCCGTCACGCCGTAACTGTGCAGGATTTGTTGCATTGTTACAGCTGTCTTTGTAACCCGGAAGTAGAGATTTTAATGCAATCCCAGTGTTTTTTTTACTCACCGTAAGTTGTTTTGTTGCTTAAACCAAACGAAGTAATCCCCTTTTTCGTGTCTACAACTGCGACGGCACATGTACTTAAAATGGGCGGAAAGCATGTTGAAAACAAATGGATACCCAGAGCGTTAAAAAGTGATCCTGACCAAGCCGCCATTTTTAACGAGTTTAACGAGTGTGTTGTTTGGTTGAGTCTCTCGGTTCTCATCAGCCCTGTTTTCCAACAGCTGATAAACCTGCTGTTCTTCACCAGGGACCAAATATCAGACACAGTCGGAGACTATAGTGGAACATTTAGCAGCTAAAGAGACAGATATTTCTCTCAGGAGTTGGTGGAGACCAAAGCGGAGCTAAAAGGAAAGTGAATATTGACCTTTTTTCATTGGACTATTCGTTGGCCGGCCACAAACTCAACTTGAATGTTTGCTCTGCTGTAAAAAAGGCAACTCTTTGCTAACGTAATCGTTATATCATCGTAAATTAACGTACATACAACATATATACATATATACATCTGTTAAAGCTACAGAGTGCAGAATTATGACGTATAAATGTTACAAGTTCACACAACAATGATTAGCAACTCGCAGTGCGACTTTTAGATTTAGAAAAGAAACTAAACCAAAATTGTGTAAACAGAACTATTCACTAGTTTAATATAATGTTATTTTTACTCCCAATATATTTGCATAACATACTATAAAAACACGATAATGATGCATGTAAATACACAATAATCGTCTGTACTGCATTTCACAGCAAACGTTCTCTGTTAGATAGAGACGTTAGCTCGATGGCGTGTAACAGACCGCCGCCGCACAGCGAGGACTCGGACCTGCGGTCAAAACCTCCGCAGCCGTGAAGACCCGCACGGAGCTCCGGCTCCTCGTCACACGAGGATCCACACGGAGACACGGAGTCTGCCTCAAACAAAAACAACCTGCGGGCGCTGAACCCACCAACACTGACGTCACGGCAGTTTTCCGCAGTTCTGGGCGACCCAGCCGGTGGCGTTGATGTCCAACTTCAGCAGGTTCATGACCCACTCGTCTTTCTGAGCGCCCGCCATGAACTCGGACAGCGTTATCTGACCTGAGGGCACGGAAACATGCAAACACACACAAACACGCAAACACACAAACACGCAAACACACAAACACGCAAACACACAAACACGCAAACACGCAAACACACAAACACACAAACACACCGAGAGCTTTCAGTCAAAGAATAACAGCAGGAAAATAATCTACACGTCATGTTTCTGTGGTCAAAATGTGAAACAGTTATTTACGTTTATTGTCAGACGGCGCCCTCCGGTGGTCGTAGTAATTATGACGGGAGCAAAGCAGGAAGTGATGTCACAAACAAAAGTAATTTGAACTTTACGTAACAAACGTCACGTCCTACATCATCATTGCGTCGTGCACTTACATACGTAACTGAAGTAACATAACGGATGATTTTAACCCAAACCACAATCTTTTTCTAACAATAACAGAGTCGTTTTGTTGCCTGAAGGCTCATTCCTGCTCCCTTTACGTACGAAAATTGATGCGTTAATTTCAAACGATGTCGCCGTCCACATACTTCCGTACGTCCTCAACGCTGGCGATAGATGTTAATCAGTAATTAATCAATACATCCACCAGAGGGCAGCAGAGAGTCAAAAAGTTTCTGACAACAACAAACACGGCGATGGAAAAGAGGAGGCGGCGTTGTAGACGGCAGTAATCTGTGAGCACGTTAAATACATCGATAAAGAAAACATTTCGATATCTATTACATCATCTTTTAATACATCGCCATTCTGTTCCACCATATTTCAAGAAAAAAGTTAAAGAAAAGAGTTGTAATGTTTCCAGAAAAAATGTTTTGAGAAAAAAAAGACGTAATGTTTCGAGAAAAAATACTTTAATCGGTCTTCTGATCTGAGATAATCGACCGATGCCGATTATCTCAAAATGATTAATCGGTCGATCGTTACTACACGGCTCCTGTGATTTCCAGTGTTTCTGCTCCGTGACGTCCGTATCCGTAAACTTTCATAGAACGTGCAGAAATACGAACTAAATGAACGCAGAGTACCGACAGAAGGATCCGTCTGAAATATAAAAAGCCAAAAGTAGCGGTGCTGATTTTTTTTTGTATACAAGCTTCTGGTAATGTTCAATTAATTCCATTAAATTTAGTGAAAAGTCAGTGAAACACAGACTCTAAATGAATGTGACGCTTGTTATATATTCTGTTATTTCCTGTTTTCTGACGTACTCCGTGTGCACTCGTCCTTACCGTCATTATTCTGGTCCACCAGCTCAAAGATCCGGTCACAGATTTCGGACGGCGACATGCTGATGTCGCTCCTCTGCAGTTTGAGTTTATAAAGAATCTGCGTGAGAAACATGAAACGTGTCTGTGATTAAATGTGTGAACTATCACTTCTAGTTTAACCCTTTAACTTCTGCACAACATACAGTTTGTAATGACACCGACTGCAGCACGGGTCATTTACTGCTGATACTCAACGTACATCACACGGGTCAGATGTGGTCTGCATTTTCTAATTCACAATGAAAATGAGTTAATTTACACTGGGAAATAGTTTTTGTTGTACTTTTAGTATCAATAAGGTTCCAGAGTGTATAAAAAAAAAATAGAGCTTGTTAATAAAAAAAAAAGTACCAGTCCAGAGGTCTGGGCCCCGACCTGTGCTGATCTCCAAGACAAAATGAGTTATGGGCCTTTTAATGTTTATTCATTATCTGCTAAATATTATTGTTTATTAGCTGCAACCAGCAGCTCTATAACTCGCTCTGTTGGTTGGTTCACAAAAAAATGAACACCCATTTTCTCCAAAAAGCTCCCAAATACATCCCATACATTTAGAATATCAATATTACAGGTCTATAAGGAATAAAACATTTTGTCTTTGGAATACTGAAAGAAATATTACCTAATTCCTGTGGAGCACATGGACGGTGGGCTAATTTTACGTTTCTGAATTTAGAGGCTTACCGTAAAGCCTCCCTTTAAGAACAGAGACCACTCCTCCACTAATACCCTGAGAACCCTGAGTCACCCCGTGACCCCGGGTAATCTGCCCTGAGAGGATTGTTGTTATGAAACCTGGAAAATCTGACTAATCCTATCACACTGCACTTTGTTTATACATACTGATTGATTGATTGATTGATTAATATTTATTTCAAACATGTTAAAAACATGTAAAACATAAGAAAATCTAATTAAAACAAGAATAACCAGTAAATTAATCTGCAGACATTCAGTAGAATCACAATAAATCAATACTATAAATAAATGTAGCATGTTCCAAAAGGAAGAAACCTTATTAATTTAATTTATGTACAAAATAAAACAGCAGTGGTCCTGACACTGAGCCCTGGGGAACCCCACCATTAACTTTCTGTTTAGTAACGTAACGTTTCTATATAAACTGCAAAAACAATTCACAGAAAGGTAATATTCACATTAATATGTGTAAATGTATTCCTTACCCTGATGATCCGTTTCACTTCCTGCCGGTCCAACTTTCCGTTCCCGTCTTTGTCGTACATCTTGAACGACCACTTGAGTCGATCTTCCAGATTTCCCCGTAAGATCAAGTGAAGTGCGGCGACATACTCGAGGAAATCAAGTGTGTTATCCTGGAAGCAAAAACAATATTAAAAAAAATGTAGAGTTACATTCACAAATACAATAAGTGGTGTCACGATTACAAATCCACGATTCCACTTTAAGGTCGAGACTCGATTTAGACATTTTGTTTTTCAGCGCTGACTGCTGTCATTGTTAGATTGTTGGTTTTATGTCGTTTACATTTTCAAATTATTCTTTAAAAAGACAAATTCCTTGATAACAGGGTCTGTAATGAGTACTTTGAGAGTACAGGCTGTAATGAGTACTTCGATAACATGATCCGTGGATACTTTGAGGATAAAGTCTGTAACGAGGACGTTGATAACGAGTACTTCGATAACATGACCTGGAGTGAGTACTTTAATGGCGTGGTACCTTGATAACAGGATCTGTAATGCGTACTTAAAAGATGGCTGGCAATGAGTACCTTGATAACAGTACATAAGTACATTTATATATACATATAACGGCATGATGTCACAGAGGTATCCTTTTCTTTTATGATTATCTTTGTCTCTACTGTACCTCGAAACATTATGTCTTTTTTCTCAAAACATTACGACTTTTTTCTGGAAACATTACGTCTTTTTTCTCGAAACATTACGACTTTTTTCTCAAAACATTACGACTTTTTTCTCAAAACATTACGACATTACGACTTTTTTCTCAAAACATTACGACATTTTTCTCAAAACATTACGACATTTTTCTCAAAACATTCCAAGATTTTTTTCTCAAAACTTTATGACTTTTTTCTCAAAACATTTAGACTTTTTTCTCAAAACTTAATAACTTTTTTCTGTGTGATTCTCCAGCTTTTTTTCCTGAAATTATTTCAAACGGTGATGAATAAAACGTGACGTTGTGATTAAGATAAGAACGTTTTGGGATCAGAATAGACTCGACACAATGAATAAACAAACAGATGAATAAATGAATAAATAAATAGATGATTGATAGATATGTGTCGCTGCAGTGAAGACGAGAGTCTGTGTGAGGATAATATTATAAAAAGCCTGCAGCCCAGCGGTCACAACCGTTTTATTTTGGGACGCACACTTCTGACGGAGAGCGCAGATCTAAAATAAGCGTGTGGCAGCTGACCGCCGCCCGCCACAGATGTTTACCCAGAAACCACCAGGAGCTCCTCTCTGCTCCCGGCTGCACACGCTCACATCATGCTGCTGTTTGCTTTCATTATCTATATATACATATATATATGTATATATATATAAATATATATAGGGCTGTGCTCAGAAAATGGATACATGTTTCGACACAGCAGCAAATGCTGTAAATATTTGCATTTATTAATAACTAGGATTAAAAACAATATTTTATTTTACTTTTAAGATTTCTGTGGGCCTGAACTTTAAGTGTTTTAAGTTGTACGATCAGACTTTTTCCACAAAACATGAAGAATTTTTTCCTCAAAACATTAACATTTCTTTCTCATAAAATTGTGACTTTTTCCTCAAAATATTACAACTTTTTCCTCAAAATATTAAGATTTTTTCTCGTAAAATGGTGAATTTATTTCTCGTAAAGTTGTGGTTTTTTTCCTCAAAACATTAAGAATTATTTTCTCAAAACATTACGATTTTTTTCTCATAAAATTGTGAATTTTTCCTCAAAATATTATGACTTTTTCCTCAAAACATTAACATTTTTTCTCGTAAAATTGTGAATTATTTTCTCGTAAAATTGTAACTTTTTCCTCAAAATATTAAGATTTTTTCTCGTGAAATTGTGAATTTTTTCCTCAAAACATTACGAATTTTTTCTCAAAACATTACAACATTTTTGTCATAAAATTGTGAATTATGTTCTTGTAAACATGACCTCCGAGGTTGAGGAAAGCACTTTTTTTTTTGACTATTCGCCCGCAGCCCGTCTCTGGTAAAACTTTTTAGGAGGCCTTCCTGCAGCTCGGCTCTTTCACAGTAAAAGCTCTAGAAGTATGTAACATGTTTATAATATCATGCTTATGTCATGTGTGTTGCATGCAGTAAAGGCTGTAATATGACGGCCGGTGTGCAGAGCAGCCGTCAGATGAATGTTGTGTAATACTCTCTGATGACTGGAAATAACTGTGAAACCTAAAAATACCAACTTCCCTCTTCTGTCTCCTCCTTTCTCCTCTCTTCATAACGATCTCCATTAATTATGATTTGTATTGTTTTATAGACGCAGCAGCACGATTTCATCACCGACTGATCTGTCGATTATTTCCTCAGTTAATCGCTTTGGGGGGAATACAGACAATAATGGATTTTATCGTGATTAAAAAACACTCACGTTGAATACAAATATTCGGTTTTTTTCACGTCAATGTTTTGAGTAAAAAAGTTTGAATGTTTTGAGAAAAAAGTCGTAATGTTTTGAGAAAAAAGTCATAAAGTTTTGAGAAAAAAGTTGTAATGTTTTGAGAAAAATGTCGTAATGTTTTGAGAAAAAAGTCGGAATGTTTTGAGAAAAAAAAAGTCGTAAAGTTTTGAGAAAAATGTTGTAATGTTTTGAGAAAAAAGTCGGAATGTTTTGAGAAAAATGTCGTAATGTTTTGAGAAAAATGTTGTAATGTTTTGAGAAAAAAGTCGTAATGTTTTGAGAAAAAAGTCGTAATGTTTTGAGGAAAAACACCATCTCAGGACTTGATGGTGCAGGTATCATGTGATCATATGAAGCAGAAGGACGGACTCTTGGAAATAAACTTTGAATGAGCGTCCAACACTTTTTGTTGGATTTATGGAATCATCATTTATGGCGTAATCCAAAAGATGCTGTGCAAACTGAAATCTAATTCACTCATATTCTCTCTACTGGAGAAATAATGTTGTGATTAGTCTGTGCTGTTATTATTTTATTATCTTATTATCTTATTATTTTATTGTTTGTGGGGGTTCTTTTTGTTTTGTTTGTCTTTGTTTGTGTAAAAAAGAAAACCTCATAAAATTTGAATTACAAAACAAAACCCAGCAGAGCTCCTGCAGGTCCTCCTGACCAGCTGCCCACTGCTGGAGTTATTTTACATTATTTTATTCTTTCATTCTATTTTATTCTTTTTAATGTGTCATTCAATATTATTTTATTTTATGTGATTGGATTTCATTTGATTTTATTCCTTTTATTCATTTTCTTCGTTTATTCTATTTTAGTACTTTACAAGAGTCTTGAGAGGATTTTTACTGAGGCATGTTTTATATCGAGCTTTTTTAAAAAGACACGGAGGTCCCTCTGTGCCCGGGCCCCTCGGAGCGCTCGTCAGAACCCTGACCCTTTAGAAAACAACTTATTCACAATAAGGCATATTTAAACCACAAAGCATCATGGGAGATGAAAAATGTTGTCGCACCGCGAGTGAACGGACGGCCTCCAGCCATGACGACCCTGTAAACTCACCTCAGCTGCTCAGAGCGGCTCCTGAGGTCGTGCGGTGTATGGGACACAGGGACAGAGCGGGTCCTGAGGTTGTGCGGTGTATGGGACACAGGGACAGAGCGGGTCCTGAGGTCATGCGGTGTATGGGACACAGGGACAGAGCGGGTCCTGAGGTCGTGCGGTGTATGGGACACAGGGACAGAGCGGGTCCTGAGGTCGTGCGGTGTATGGGACACAGGGACAGAGCGGGTCCT
>JAOVVB010211166.1:0-10711 GCA_028570985.1 Heterobranchus longifilis
TTCTGTTGTGTGTTTGTGTTGAACCAAAATAGTTTTCATGTGGACTCCATGAGAAGAAATCAACATGCAGTGTTTCTGTCATTCTCTGCAGCACACAGATGGCGAATATACTGGCAATCGCCGGTTGCTGGACTGACGGTGGCTGGTTGGAAAATTTTAACATATCCGCCAACCCTACTTTCCCCTCCAGTGTGCGTGGTTTTGAATATGACACATTGAACTCTGTCTCTATTAAAAGGAGATTAATTATCTAGAATGTTGTGGTTGTTGGTAAACAACCCTTTGGTAGCTGGTTCTGTTTAGCAATTAGCATCAAATGCTTTGATTATAAATCAGGGTTATCAACTTTGATTAAAAACGTGGAGTGAGACTTTTCTGGCATGGTGAAGGGTGGGGTGCATGCAGATGTGGAGTAGAATACTGAAGCTTTCCAAACAGCACAACAGACTTTACAAAATGCACAAAAACAAAATTTTTATGGGAGCTCAACTTTCAGCACCACAAAAACGCAGAACAATCTAGAAGACCAGAAATACAACAACACTATTTTTTTCTAACCCATCAGCTCCCCCATGGCAGCCTTCAGCCTGAGTTTTTTTTGGAGGAGGGGGGGGGGCTTGCATCTGTAGATGGCACAGACTGTGGCTGTTGTGATGGTGCCTCAGTCTTCCACAATTACAGGATCTTTTTTGTTCAGAAATGAGGGGATTTGATGTGTTTTCTTACATTGTTTGTCCAAATGATTGTGTTTCTGGCTGGCAGAACATGACAAATAAGTACAAATCTCACCTCAAATTTAAATATTGCCATACAGGGTGCATTTGAGTGTGTAATTAACAACTCTGCAAAGTCCTAATTCCTAATCTTTGCACTTATTTTGTGAGTGTTGGCAACCCTGCCATAAAATCACCTTGCTATACTGATTGCTTTGTTCACATCGACTCAGTGGATATTTGCGTTATGTTACTTCCATCTATATAGGTTTTTTGTTTTGCTTACATGTTTGTTTGAATTAGCCAGCCATTAGAAAATGTACATTAAAAAATCGCAGTTGAACTTATCATTTATCATTAACTGGTAATTTGTATCTTTGCACTCGATATTTGTTGCAACAGTACATTAACGAAACATAACCCACACATTTGAACAAACGGCAAACAACAGCACCATGTGTCATTGCATTAAGGAATCAGACAAAAATGTAATCATGTGCATGTTAGCATACTAGCTGTTTCCTAACATTGCTGCTGTGAGTATACTTCCATGGCAGCTGAAATACTTGTGCAAGTGAAACATTTTTTTTTCCTGACTATAAAATGCACTTTGCCTGGCCCTGTGGAATTTTTGTGCTTTGCACAGCATGCATGCTACAAAGGTGGAAGGAATGATACGACACGATGGGAGGTAGGGCAATGTGTTATTTCGGTCTTTGACATGACGAGAACATGGCGACTGTCATCTCCTTTCTCACAAACTCTTGTCACAGAGCTATATTGCTCCTATCTCATTAATATTTGATATTCTATCCGTCAATCAGACATTAAATGGAAGAAGGAAGCACTTTTCCTCTGATGTGATACTAAATGTGTCTTTAGTGTCATAAATGCTGTCGTGGGTGAATGACAGTGACCTTGCCACGGCAGAGACAAGTGAAACACCCCTCAGAATGAGAATGTCCATCACAGGCCTAACTAGCGAAGGGCAGATAATAACTCTGAAGGAGAGCTTTGGTGGATAAATGCACTGAATACTTGGTAACATAGTGAGGATCTTTCTGCTGGGCAGAGACACAGACTGCATTCCTTTCCATTAATTGAGGTAATTTCCTGTACCGGCCTTTGACCAGACATATCTGCAATCAGGTAATTGGTGGCTTGCCACCACCATATAAACAAGGGAAGAAATATAAAATATATGAACTCTGACAAAGTTAACATTTTTATATGTTGTTGAGTATGTTCAGTCTGAGACATGGCTGACACAGATGTACCTCTGTTTGTTAATTTATTCATTTTGGAGCGGTTACTTCACCTGTTGCAACAGTGGAAACCCTGTAAAATAATATTAAAAACATGAAACTTGTTCATCAGTGCACACCAACATATGTAGTGTTATGGTTCTAAATAGAGCTGCACAATATGTCGTTTTAAAAAAAACTGTCATTACAATATCAACTTGTGCAATAAACACTTTGCGAAAGACTGACACATCGCAAAAAACACTGGAGAACACAGGAGAAAGGCAGAACTGAGTATACTTTATCTGTTTATTTATTGCCAGGAATATCGCATATTTTCCTCATATCGTGCAGCCCTAGTTCTAAATATATATATTTAAAATAATATATTCCTCTTATCATAGGAAAAAATATCACGCCTCTTAATGCAAAATCTTAATGCAAAATGTTAATACTGTATTTTCAGTTTTATACAATGTTTTGTATTATGATTGGCAAAACAGAGCTAATGAATAGAGTGCATGGTTAATCATGTAGCGTGAGCATTATTAATTTAACAGTAATACGTATATGTGACAATACATATATATATTACTGAATTAATTGACTGTTCACCATTAGTAATTCACGTATATATGGTTAGATCAAACAAAAATAAAGACATCTTGTCTACTGTATATACATCATGCAAGAAAACCTGGGGAAAAAAATCCAATTCTCAAATCAGAATTGTTAAGAGTGTGTCATCCATTAATCTATCCTATGCACATACGTTACTTATAATAAACTGTAATAAACATACTGTAACTAGGCCTCCATTTTCACCCTCTCACAGTATTTTGTCAGCACAGCTCCGACCCTTAGAAAACTCGGAGAGATGAGTGGAGTCTCTCATTCCAAAGAAACATCAGCATCAGCACAGCAGGCAGGGACTGCCAGGGGGCAGATACTGACAAGAGAAACAAGCCCCAGAGCTTCTGGGATAAAAGAGAATGGGAATTAATGAGCAGGTAGCTGGCTTTCCTGCAAATACTGAGCTTACACAAGTAGTGTGTTTTGTTTGTGCGCTCCAACCCTCGCTCCTTTACTGAAAGAAGTCTGGGAGTGACTGCGGAGGTTCACTAGTTGACTTGCAAACAAAGTCAAATCTAGTGCTTCAACGCTAGATTTGTCAAGAAACTAACTGAAAAAATTTAAAATAAATGCACAGCTTAAATTAACTTGTACTTGGGCAAAAATAAAACTCATTATGTGTTATCGTTTATAATTAGTAGTAACTCTACATTGTATTTATCTTACAGTAAGTTCAGCCTTGAATGGCAGGCCAATCCTGTTTCCATCGGGCTCTGCCTCAGTTGGTGTTTTTCCAAAACGTGAAATGATGTTGAACTCCAGTCATATGTCATCCAATCTTTTGGAAAACAAGGAGGCTATAAATGACTGGAAACAGTGGCAGAAGGAGAAATTAAGGGGCTTTGTAATTATGCCTGGAGATTCCAGTACGCATGAAGATAATTACATAATTAATCCTCCATCGGCATCACATGGGCTCTACTCGCCTCTCTCTGTCATTGTCTAACACTTTTAAAGACATTAGCACTGCATGAAAACTTTCATTCATTTTTACTGTACGAGGCCACTGCGTTAGCACAGCAGACACAAAAACCACGGTTGTCTTGCAAAAAAAATTAAACCTCGCTCAACTCGTCGCAGTGCAATACAATGTCTGGCAGGTGTTACATTGGCCAATTATAAACAGCACTCTCCCTTGACACAGTGCTGTTTTCAGTCTGAACACCTGGTCATTCGTACGAGGAAACAATGCTTTGCATTTTCACACCTTTTATCTTGATCGTGTTTCCTGCAGTGTGCAGTTAGTGTTGTTTGCAAATGTCTGCTAATGTGATGCAAGCCTGAGTTATTTAGCATCTTTTGCTTTAGAGGTTTCGTGCTTCTTGACAGGCAGCGGTACCTGCCTGTAAATAAACACACGGCCCAGGAACAACACTTTGCATTTCTGCAAAGTCGGTGGCAGTATTTCTAAATTTGTTTCCACATTTTCAGCATGTGGAAACTAAAGATGGCAAGGTTAAGCCACTACTGTAAAACCTCTTGTTTAAAATTTGAGAAAGATGTCATGGTTAAATAATAAAAACTGTCATCGCTGAATATCAGCAGGAAGTAAGATACAAGCACTTAAACTGCCCAATCCCAACCTCCACAGTCTCACTTTTTGCTCTACATAAATGTCACCTTAAACACATAATCACAGACTCCACTGTAATAATGGAAGAAAACAATTTGTACTATGAATTATCCTGCCAAGGCTGAAAGACAGACATTTTATGAGGAGCCCCTCAAGGAGCCTCAGAGTGTTAATAGTTGATTTAATAGACAGATCTATTTCTCCACAAAGAATCATGCAAAAGCACCACATAAAGCTTGTGTTTACCAGATATACCTGTAACAATCAGTCATGCTAAGTCATTCAGCATGAAAAACGCATAAATAAAGACTAATTGACTAAAGAAATCTGAGCATTTGAGTAAGTGTGACTTGCTGGATATGTGGGGGGGGGGGGGGGTGCATGGTTGATTAAACCATGCACATTTATTTGAAAATGTTCTTGATTCATGGAAATTGCAGAATACCCTTTGTAAAATAAGGTTTTCAAAGCCATTTTGAGGTATCTATATTGGCTGCTGTACTTCCTACGTGTGGATTCATCCACTGAGTACTGGCTATCCTACTTGACCAAGCAATTGAGCTGTTGAGGTAATACTGGAAACACAATAGACATCACTTATATAAAATTCCCTGCTGGAGGATAATCGATGTCACAGCACGCCACTCTCATTCTGCCTCCGAGTTTGCAGCACTTAGTGTAAGTGTTGCATTTTTAGCCAACATTAGTGGTGCCTTTTTTGGGTAATTTATATTATTTGTAAGAAGTGAATATTTTTGGACATGGTGACATGCGAGTTCAAGGAAACTGATCCTAAGTTGTCCTGTTGTGCCCTGTTGCACATAAAAAGTCAATTTCAGAAAATGGGACTGTGTACTTGATAACATAAACCAGACTGTGTCACTTAACTAAGCACTTACTGTTTTGACAGTGGGACGCAGATGCAGGCGGACATGTTAAAAGATGCATCCTGGAGATAACATCAACATGCTGGTCGCACCCCGCTAACAGAAGAGCTGCAGCACATGGTAGGTACAAAGGGCCGTCACTTGGGTTCCACTTTCTCTTGATAACACAGAATCCTGAGAGTGAAGCCGTGAAAATACTGTTTCACTTTAGTACATTCGCCAGCATAAATTAACACTGCACAGTCTGGGGAGGCTGGCTGAATGTGGCATTGTGATTTAGTGTCATCCAAAAGCATGTGATTACACAGTGATTAGCACAACAATCATCTTAGATTATCCCAAAATGAAAGGGCACCCCTCAGTGTGACAGAGCAAGCAAAACTGTTAGAATATAATGCAATTGTGACCAAATTAGCGCATGTATCATCTGTTTAATAGAAAAATTATCATCATACTGGTAAAATAAAATTCTTATCAACATATTTTTTAGGGGTGACCCAGAATAGTCCACAATTCCATGATTATAGGAGCCAATCTTACAGTCAGATCATTGCAGTGGCTATGTGGTTATAAAACAGAGGATCATTCCATTCTGGATACGGGGGTGCTTAATGTCTGATTTTTACATAGACCTATAATTGTTTTTTTTATCTCAATAAATCCTGATTTGCCTATTTGTGTATAAATATCATCCTTTTAATAATACTGTTACAGTTTCTTTTAAAAATAATTTGTGTGCTTTCCCATCTCCTTCTTGTGTGTGAATAAATCATTATGGTAAACTAAGTTGCAATACCTAAAACTACAGGACCATCAGAGCAGGATCTTGGCGATAGCCCCAACCAGGCTAGATAAAAAGACAAAATAAGGCAACTGTTTCAAAATCAAAGAATGCATTTATTAATCAAAGCACTCACATAAAACGTAACACTATCAGAGTGTTAACTACTTTTTGAATTTGTGGATGATTCCCCATTAAAATCAGCAGGGGGAGGTATGTAGAAACAGCTGACGGCGGCTCTCTCTCGTTGACTGTCCCTTCACTTCCCTGTTGTTTCCCGTCTGTCTGTGGATTGGGGGAATGAAATTAGGACAAAAAATTAGATTTAAAACCATGAAAAGCAAGCAGGCTAACAAACTGAACTATGTCATGTGTTATGTCTGTCTATCTCCGCTCTATTTCAGTGCCACGGACAGCGCTTCACTTAAACATGCACCCCTGACACACAACAAACAGTGCTGTCCTGAAACAACAGCTAAGCCATAGTCACATGTTTCTCGGCCAATAATTTTGCTGTTTTTATTATTTTTCTGTAGATACATACAGCTTAAACAGAGGATCATGATTCGATTTAAAAAACCTGATTCGAGGATCAGTAGATGATATGCAAGACTTGACCAATCGATTCGACTATGTAACTTCTTAGTCGGGGACAACCCTACTATTTTTCAAGAATCAGACTCCAACTGAAGCAGCAGCAAATACGCCTGAGCTAAAACTTACTCCCAAGAGGGCTATTTCCATGAAGTTCTGATCCAAGTCATGCTCCATATCACGGTCCTGGATGTCTGTAGAAGGTAACCTTTATAGCAAATTACAAGTTGGAACTGCTGATTAAAATTGTCTCATTTATACAACTTCCAGCCACAAGTGGCAGCACTGATTAGTGATTACCCCGCTGCTCAGAAGCCCTCCTGTTGGGAGACACGGAAGAAATCTTTGATTTTAAATGGTCAGTGAATCATGTTTTTTGCTACCTTATCCAGACTTTATTTGGCCTTCCATTTCCTGAAACTGGATGCCATTGCTATAATATACTGTAAATCTGCCCTCAAGCACATGCAGGTGTGATAATCTAATGATTGCACTATTGGTGATCAGAGATGTAAGTACAATCCTGGAAAGTGACTGGAGCAGGAAGAATACATTAGTTGTAGGAGGAATACAATATCAGCAGGTGGAGTCAGGGTGAATTCAATAGTATGCAGTCGTATCAGCTGTTCTTATCTGTTTTAGAAGCAACAGACAGTTTAATGTGCCATGGAGGAGAGTCCAGTGCGGAGGAGGTGCAAGGCACAAAAATATAGCCTCCCACATATGAATGTATAGCACCACACATACTGTATGCATTTAAGTATGAATGAATGACATTTATTTTATTTCAGGACCCACTAAAACTAAAGCTCCCCACTTTATTAATCCTGTTAACAGTCCAGAAAACTAAAAGTAAACATGCATTTTTAAAATCAGATTTACTTCTGGAGATGTCTGTATGCACTCCACCAACTTAAGCACCAACTTTGTGATTATGGCATTTCATGCCAAAATGAGTTCCAAAATTCCACCGCACCACACGATCAAAAACATTGCACTAGGTCTTTCACAGAAAATATGCAATATGTGACATGCATTAACATGGTTGAACATTGCAATAACAATATTATTTAAAATAAACTAAAGGCAGAACTGATATACTGATAGACGATCAGTATATCAGTTCTGCCTTTCTGCAGCTTTCAGTATTCTGCTAAAATACAACAAATTGCTTGTGGAATTTAAAAAAAAAAAAAAAAAAAAACTGAAAGGAAGTTATTTCTGACATTTTATTGAACAAATTGAACTGAACACAAAAGGCACCATTAAGAAAAAAAAGATTTTAAAGAGCAGTTTTCTACCGAAACTCTCTTTGAACTAACTCAAAAAAATCCCTGACTGTCTTTTGCAATGTGTTTATTGTGCAGGTTGATATTGCAATGACAATAAAAAAAAAAGATAGTCTCTACAATCATCTTCTCCTCATCTGATACTGTAATAGAGCTCACATGATTCAGGTCAGTTACCCTCCTTGGACCCACCACTTACTTTGTAGCTTTATTAAAGACTCTATGTCTCGACCTTCCATAATTGCTAAAATGATTTGGCCATCAGGGTCTACATCAACCTCTACCACTCCAGCTTCACTTTATTTATTACCAAGACACAATCCAGCGAGGCAGAGACACTTCATGTTATACTTACAGTCATCTCATGATCACGCAAACCCATACCAGCTTTATATCAACTTTATTTTTGTTTTTACACAAACATGGAATGACATCCTCTCTCATATTTGCATACCAAACATGCACATAAGCATCTTGTTGCACATTGTGATTTATTTAGATGTCTTGCAGAAAAAGATACTTGTTGTAAATCTGTCTAAGTCATGCCATAGGTAATGTTGAAAACATTGTATCAATTGAAATTATGTCCTCACCAGCAAGGGGTGGTCATCATAAGCAAAAGTAGTCAATCCAATACTAATGAATAAATACATTTTCTTTAATCAGTCACAAATGATTCTTAAAGCTTACCACTGCAGCCCACAGCTCTAATTTACACTGCATTGACTTTTCC
The DNA here is from genome assembly GCA_028570985.1 of Heterobranchus longifilis. Taxonomy (NCBI): domain Eukaryota; kingdom Metazoa; phylum Chordata; class Actinopteri; order Siluriformes; family Clariidae; genus Heterobranchus; species Heterobranchus longifilis. The sequence continues at coordinate 8,448 of JAOVVB010211166.1, forward strand.
AGCTGGTATTGTGCTTACATTGTGCATACTCCTAATTTAAATATGTCTTTAATCAAATTACCACCAGTTCATTGGTGCAAAGTGAGCCTGTTTTGCAGCAGTCGGATGTTGGCTCCTGGGTCCCATTGGAAACAAATCAGAAAAAAGCACAGTGTTGAAAATCTGGTGCAGTTGGCACAGCGTTACAAATAAAAGGCATAATGGCAAATGCAAGCTACAAATCAATAATGCAATTATACATTACTTAATTATGGTACCGAATCCACTAATCAATGACATGTACCATCTGCGGCAGTGCACCCATTCTTACGGCACATTCCTTTAGTAAATTTGTTACTGTGTTGATGATTGATTACTTGTGCAAAATGGCCCATGCATTATTTTGGTGTCCATGTTTTCCTTGAACGTATGAGAGTAGAGACTGTGTTTTTCTTTTGGTTTGTGGCCATGTTTCACGTAAAACGTGTGATGTGTACTGACATAACGCTAACTGAGTGCACGGCTCTCTGTGGAATGATTGGCACGTGTCTATGAGTCCCAGTCAGGCTGTTAGCTGAGACTCTCCTCGTGGCCAGCTGTACAGACGATGCCCAGGGGGCATTCAGAGTTTACAGTGTATGTATTCATGTCAAAGTCATTTAGAGTTTCTGATGATGAATAGATGGACACAGATTTTACAGTACACTGAGTCAAGAGAAAGTTGTCAACTGAAATGAGAATATCAAAAATACATGATTGAAAAATGCTTGCATGACTTGCTCGAAGCTGGACCCATTATTACTAGACAAGTATAGGTATCTTTAAAATTCTCTCTGATATAAATGACTTGCCATTACCCACAGTAGGATGCTTAATTTAAAGCATCCACCGCTATTTAATACCAGGAGTCATACCCTCGTTTTTTTTTCTTTTCCATAACTCATACACAGTATAAGTATCCCAGAGGCTCTTGTTCCTCACTGCAATGAGGCCAATCCCTTAGTGACCACCTCTCTAAGCACTTTGTGACAGTCCCTGAAGGCTATAGTCCAGCTTCCAGTGAACATTTTAGAGCGTAGGGTAAAGTTGAGTTCCACTAAAGCTGCTGACCTCAGCTCTCTAACCTTCCCCCATTGGCAGCCCAGATATTTCTTTGCATTTGCCATGCAGGAGCTAGCTCCAGGGTTGGTGCATAAATTTAGCGATGGTGGATGTTTGTTCTAATTAGATTTATGGGTAGGAAATGTTTGGAGAAGCAAGACAGCACTGTTTTATTATTAAGCTAGGAATCAGGTCAGATGAAAAGAGCAGCAATGAAATGCAGTTTGATATTTATGAGTTCTGAAAGTGAAACAAGGTACCCAGCTGTAGAAAAAAAAACTGGGGTATACAGTCATTTTTCAGGACCAGTAAAACATTGTTTACAAAACTCCCAGGATGAAGCATATCGAACTCGATATGCAAACTCGATTGACGACCATAATGCTCTTGACACGTTCTGTCAAATGAGTCAAACAAAAGCTTGGAAATGCCCATTAATCACCCAAGTTTTATTAGTGACCAGTGCATTATTCATTGCATTTCCTCACATCACTGTCATGAGAATGTTTTACTCATTTTTACATCTTAACAGCTGTATAGGAGATATGAAATATGCAGTTACAGTATACGTGCTTTCAAAAGTGATGTATGTTTTTCTTATCTATTGTACCTTCTGTCCCACAATAAATTCTTGGTGTGATCAGACCTCCTGATAGGCTGCAAACTCACTAGAAAAGCCTGTTATGCTCTGTTGCTTTTTGTGATACTGCAATGAAAAAAAAAAAGATCTATGGGAAGATGGCTTAAACACAATTATTTTCAGCAGTCATCTCACTGTTTCTTGTATTTCCCAATCCTAGAGAATTCACTGCAATGGGGCTAAAGTCCATTTGCTGCATGTCATCCCCCCTCTCTCACCCCTTCCATGCCAATCTTCAACTGTGCTATCAATAAAAGGCAAAAATCTAAAAAAAAATATATAAAAAATCACTGCAATTATAACTGTAGTTTATAGTTAATTGGCCTTGAAATTACAATGAAGAAATGGGGTGGGGGGACATAATGCATTAAACCAAGTTTAACTTATCAATCATAGAGACGGAAAACGACATGTGGTTGTTCAAGTTGTAATTACGACCAACATTTTATTGTTAGGCGGCACCCTCTAATGTTCACAGATATTATGGCAGGAGAAAAGCAGGAAGTCATGTAACGTGTATTTAGAGCAATAAATCCATTTCGGG
>JAOVVB010211176.1:0-10711 GCA_028570985.1 Heterobranchus longifilis
TCTTGTTCATGTTTTGTTTTATTTTGTTATTAAAAGACTTTTTTTGGTTAAATCAACCCTCTGCGCCTATGCCTGCCTTTCTTAAGCCCACATTTAACAACCGGCAAAACCACCAGCATCGGGACAGGGTCAACATTTATGTAACCTGGGAATGGTGAAAAAAAAAATACACTTTATTTTTCAGATATTATGTTAGTCAAGAATACTCAATATTTTAAACATCATCTAATCTCAGAAATCATATTAGATTTTTTTTTCATTTTTTTTTTTTCAACAAAAACATTTTAAGATCCACATTCCAATGTCTTCTGTTATTTTGACAGGTGAATGGCTCATTGAACTGCCTCAGGCACCTGCTAAAACAAACAGCATCGTAGACGGTCAAGCACATGCTGCCTCTTTAAAACGAGAATTCACTTATCAGCAGGAAAAACTGGACAGAGCCAGCAAACAGGTTAAACATCTCACATTCATGTAATTCAGTGCTTGAATTGACGTGAATTGAACCAGCTTGCGCTTGATCTTTATGGCACAACTTGATATTTTACATATCTTTCTAGGAATGTTGTTTATACATACAGTAACAGTCAAAAGCTTGGATACGGGTTTCGATTTATTTTTAACATTTCAGAACAGTGGTGTTGAACTGGATCCAGAAAGTGTCATGTGGGTGCAGGCTTTCATTTTAACCAAGCAGTTACACCTCATCACCCAGTCTATTCAAAGCCAAGAATGATAATTAAACAGGTGTGGCTTCTGCTTGGTTGGAATGAAAGCCTGCATCTACATGTCCCTTTCTGGAGTTTGACACTCCTGTTCTATAACAATACTGGCTAAAAAAAAAATGAAATAACACATCATTAGATAATTAAGTAACAATCGCAACAGACAGTTTTTATTTTATGACACAAAGGTCAGCTGTTTTGAAATAGTTCTTGCAAGAAGTGTATTATCAAGTGCATTTACAAAAAGAAAGAAATAAAAGCCAAGAGAGACTATGGAATTAGAGATTTGAGAGTGAGTGAAAAAGAGTTCTGTCCAACTGTGATATGGCCTGACTATCCAGTGTGGAAAATAAGGTGTGTCCAAATGTTTAACATGAAGAATAGTTTCATGAAGTGAAACTATTCTGAAGGAAAAAAAAAAACTTTTTTAATTCTTCAAATAATCACTCTAAGCAAATTCTAAAATAACAACTCAAACTCTGTGTTTTTACCCACACACTCACTCATCTTCTTTACTGCTTTATCCTGTATTCAGGGTCGCGGGGGTTCTGGAGCCTATCCCAGGAGTCTTAGGTCACGAGGCGGGGTATACCCTGGATAGGGTGCCAGGGTGCACACACATAAATTCACTCATAGACACATACTACTGGCAATTTGGGAATGCCAATTAGCATAATCTGCAGATCTTTGGACTGTGGAAGGAAACCGGAGTACCCGGAAGAAACCCACCAAGCACGGGGGAACATGCAAACTACATGCACACAAAGACGGGAATTGAACCCTGCAGGTGCAAGACGACAGTGCTAACCACTACACCACCGTGCTGTCGTTTTTGCCCACTCCCGTGACTTCATTTCTTCCACCACAGTTCTCCAAGCTGACAAAGGATATCCTCATTATTAAAACATGACAGAGGAGACCCAAGAGGAAAGTGGCATCGAGCTGAAAGACCTGAAAGAATGCCAAAACAAGGTTAGTAAGATGCTTCTTCAAATTAAGAAGCAACAGCCCGACCTCCGGCCGATATTAAAGATGTATTTGCTGCAGGTGAAAAACATGTGTAGTGCATGGATGCAAGAACTATGCATGAAAAATATGTAAATGATACATTTTCTGTTGTAGGTCTTGCTCGTCCTTCTCCTGCATTAACCAAAGAGTTCAAAGCTGATCTCTGGACGTAGCTCTGTTTCTTTCAACCTCTGCGACAAACCAGCACTTTGTATACACCAGTAAGATCTTTACTTTGTTCCAGTACTTCCACTCAAGTAGTCTTGATGCAATCAATGTTATAATACACTGTAGCAGATAATTCACATGGCAGATGCTTCACATAAGCAAATTTCATTATGAAAAGGAAAGGCCATTATAGTGGTCAACACAATTACACATCCGGTCATATTTTTGTGTGCTTTTGACCAGATCTTTAGGACCATCAGCCAGGAGCAGCCCCAGAGCTGAGCAGCTTAGTCACTCCATAAAGATAGTTGATTTTGAAAATAGTCTTTGGCGTTCAGTTTTTTTTTTTTTTTTTTTTTTTTACAATTTTACCTTAGTCTTCTGGGAGCAGGAGCAGCAACAGCACCAGAAGCTCCAGAAGAAGTCATTAAATCCACCTAATTAGCACATTCTCCTAGCTTTCTTTTACTTTACCAGGAATACAATTAAAATATATACCATATGTTTTAAAAATGTCTATTGTTCACTTGCACAATGTAAGATGCCAATCTTGAGTGAAGTTTACTCCTGCAACAGTATAAGCTCATGGCACATACTGAGTTTTATGATTAATCACTGAAAAAATCCTTAACCTGCGGATAAATTGCTATAAATCTTGTGCTACACACCCTTCTGCAATGCTTAGAATGTAAGTTTCATTTAGTCAACAATAGTGTTTACCACGTGCTGTAACTGTAAGCTCTTTTTGTTTTGCGGTATGCTGTCACTCTGAAGGCATTTCTTTAGCTTAAATCTGAATATTTTTTAATAAAACATCACCTGCTGAAGTATTATCTATTGGAAAGCACATCACTTTTTCTAAAATTGAAGCTTAACAAATATGCTAAAGAACAACAGTATGACTTTTAATCATTTTAAAATCAATATGTTGTGGACAAAACACTTTTATTATAGCAACTAAGAAATTTCTCTATTACAAATATTTCAATATTTATGAAACAGAAAAACAGGTCATTGATAAGCAATCACAATCTGCTCAGCCCTTATATGGAAAAATCTAAAAGTTATAGCTTTACCAAGCACTGACAATAGGGACTAAAAAAAAATAAAATAAAATAAACATCTCTGTAAAAGATATTTCACCATACAAACTCATCAAGTCCTCTTGAATGAGCATTTACTATTGAAACTACATATTAGAATGAATACTGAAAACTACCATCATACATAAAAGAAAAAAAAATGAACACTTTCCCAGAAAATCATCCCAAGTGTTTGTATTTGGGAATTTTTATATTTATATACATTAGATCTTCTGAATTCTGTAATTAAATTGTTTTCTTTTTAAACATAATGTGGCATTATACTCTGATTGTGGGCAGAGATTGTGAAGCTGATTTCCTGGAATCTTTCTGTCATTGTATATTATCACGTGTGACATTTGAGAACGAGCCATATAAGAATGCTTCCTGACAAAGGTTTTTCAGAAACTGGATTAGAAATACTTCACATACACATACCTTAATCAGGAGAAAGATCATCAACAGAAACCATGTTGCCTTTAATTCTTTTTGTTGGAGCAATTATTTTTACAGATGGAACAACTGGTGAGTTTAATAAAGATAAAATTAATTTGCTTTACTAGGTTTGCTTTACTTGGTTAATTAGTTTTATTAGGTTATTGGCTTATTTCAAGATTTATATTTAACAACTATAGTATTGGTTTAATCCTCTGAGGGCGAGTTTATCTAAAAGGCAAACATTTTCGTTAACAAGTAAGGTAGAATATTTTCATTCAAGTTTTCATTCATTTCATGTACAAGACAATATATATTGATATAAAGACTTTTTTTTGTTTGTTTTACAAAAATCAACTTAAATAATAACAGTGCACTCAAAAAAAGCACTTTTTTTTTTGTTCACACAATTTATTTTTTTTGCAGACCGACAGGCGTTACTTTCTCTCAGGACCATACATACTGCATGCAACCATCCATTCAAAAAGATCTAGAAATAAAGTAGATACAAATACATAAAAATATTTAAATAAGATAAAAATGTAATTGACCTAATGGACTAAAGAAACATTTATAAAGTCACTCAAAGGTGAATTGTAGCAGTTTCTAGATGGTTTGTTCCTCTGTAATGACTCATACAGTAGTCTCAAATATACTCAACTAGCATAAGTATCTGATGGAAAAAGAGTTTGTAGAAATAGTTAAAAGGTTAAAGTTAAAAATAAGCCAATCAGCTTTAATGTAATCAGTAATATTATTATTTCAGGATGAAGCCCACGTACATGTCTGCCTGCAACAAAGATGAACCCCTTAATTATTTTAAACTGTGATTTCACAAAATTTTTAGTTAGTTTAGTGTGACATTATATGTTATTGGTTTCCACTGTATTGATGGTTTAAGATTTTTAATTTACTGATATTTTATCTTAAAACAATCAAGGGGAAAGAGAGGATATAGAAAAGCTTATGTTTTTACGCTTTGTTGTCTTTCTTTTGTTGTCAGCCAAATACACTCACTGTTCCGTAATCGGAGAGTGAATCACTGATGAGAAATCAAATAAGTGATCAGATAAATATTAAGTCTTGTCTTACAATCACTCTAGCATGTTAAAATGTACTTATACCATTTCAGCGTTTTTGTTTCAGCTGTGAAAACATTAACTAATCTCTACTCTACTCTTTAGATGAGACTTAGCAGTCAGGATGGAGGGAATCATGGCTAGCTCTGAATATCAAACTATTTGAAAGAAAACCTTTGATAGACTTTGGTAGATGACAAAAAAAAAACTTCGCAAAGAAATGGCTTTAAAGAAAAAGAAGTGAATTTTTGGAATGCCCCAGTCCGACTGCAGATCTGAATCCTAGCAATTCAGATTTGGAGCGGTTTTGCAAGGATGATTGAAATAAAATTAACAAATCAAGTTGGTGGACAAGTTGATAGATTAATAGTATAGTAATAATAATGTATTTTATATATTAATGCATTTTGTAATTAACGTTTTGTCTGTTTTTGTTTTTGTCTGTTTTTCAAATGCTTGCTTCCAAAGGTCAAATATCAAGTACAAATGCATCAAGTACAAATGTATCGACAATAACAGCAACAACTGGTAACCATTTTACTGTATCTTTTTCAGAGCTACTAATTATTAGAAAGTTTAGCGGAGCAGAGTTATCAGAATACACACTATAAATATTTGCTAGTTTACACAGAAATTACATTTTACTGTAATTGCAGTAGAGCTATATCCGCTTAAGGAAATAGAATTGGTACTTGTTTTTAGTATAGTATATTTCAGGAAAATACCAAACTAAGCAGAAATCAAACTGAAACATTTCAGGGAAATTAAAAAAAAAACTACATAAACCAGTTTGTATATACCTGTTTCTTCCTGCAAAACACGCCAGCTGATCACCCAAAGAATACCATATTTACAGTCATGCAATGGGACTACTTCTATTCAAATGGGACCGGAGTTTTATTCAAGATAGAGGGAATCATTGTTAGATCCAAATACAGTGGAACCTCGGATTGCGAGTAACTTGGTTTGCGAGTGTTCTGCAAGATGAGCAAAGATTTTTAATACATTTTGACTTGAAAAACGAGTCTTGGTTTACGAGTACCGAGTATCATGTGGTACGCAAGCGTGGACGCTGAGCGTCACATGATCACAACTGAGCCAATAGTTTTTCTCTCTCTTGCGCTGCAGAATTGTGGGTAATCGTCTCCCCTGCTGGGTCTTAGTGCCCGTCTCTCACTGGTATAATCAACATCTGTGCACGCATGTACTGTTTACTATAACACTGTGACCACGTGTGCGCATAAAACATATTTTATTTTGTGTTTGTATTTTGTACTGTTTCATATAACACACGTGTGCGCGTGTGTAAAGCAAAAGGAAGTCTCATTAGAAAGGTTAAAGATCCATTTTCTCCCTCTCTGTTTCAGCCTGTCGTTATATGTGTGTGTGTGCGTGTAATTTGATACTGTGCCCCTTCATACACCCCCTCTCAGCTTCACACACACACACACACACACACACACTCTGCTCTACACAGAAACACTGCTCTGTCGCGATTCTTTTCAAGAACAGGTTCATTTGTTTGTTTGTTTTACTTTACAACAGTGATTCCGTTAGTATGCGCTCACGCAAGTGTCATTAGCGATGTTTCTTACAAATTTTTCTGACAAAACAGTCTTTCCGTTAATGTGTGTGTGTGTGTGTGTGTCTCTGTTTGTGTGAAATTCAAATAAGAGAGGAAAGGTTTACTGTGTAAGATGAGAGGGGGGAGACGGGAGGGGCTGATGCCTTCACTCCTCTTGCTTTAGATTCACACACACACAAACACCCACATACATACACACACAGCGACTGCGCGCATAAACAGAAACACTTATCTGTCGGGATTTATTTTTAAGTTTTTTTAAAGGTAAAGAGTAGGTTAAGTTGTTTTATATTTACTTTATATTTTGTGTTAATTATTTTTATGTATTTATTTTTTTGGGCTGTGGAACGAATAATTTGAGTTTCCATTATTTCTTATGGGAAAATTTGAGTTACGAGTGTTTTGGAATATGAGCCCACTTCCAGAACGAACTATGCTCGTAATCCAAGGTTCCACTATACCAATCTATTTAAGCGCTTTTGTATTCAAAGCTCATGGCATATCATACATAATACTACTACTTCATCTCTCATAAGTAACTGTTTTATTATTCATTTTCCAGAGCCACAAATAATTAAAAAATGTGACCAGTTGGGGGACATTACTTTTTAAAGTTTTTTTTTTTTAAATAACGGATTACATTTTTGAAAAAAAATATATATATAAATAACTGATTACTTAAATGGCAATTACTTGTTACATCAAAAAAGTAATCCAAGTACTCTTACGCGTTACTTTGTACGTGTTACTTTGTATGTGTTACTTTGTTTAAATTAAATGAAATTTACATATAATATTTACATTATTTTACAGAATTAGATTTGATTAAATATTGTGTTTTTCACATTTCACAGATACAACCACTATAAGCACTACAGCCACCGCAGCCCCCGGGTTCATATGTAACTATTAATTTTTTTTTTTAAGCTTGCACAGCTGTTAATGATTTGAAAAGATTTTGAATATACATAATTTATATACAGCTAATTACAGCACAACATAGAAATTTGCTTAATTACAAGCAAGTCATAATAGGACTTAGTAATGGATAATACTAGTAAAAAGCATAGAAACACCCTCTATTTCAATATTTTTGTTCATGGATTTATTTTCTACATTCAAGAACAATACATCAAAACTAGGGAATAGCACGTATGTTACATCTTATGGAATTAAGTAACAACAGACGGTTCTTATTTTAAGACATTAAGATCAGCTGTTCTGGGACAATTTTTTTGCAAGAACAGTATTGTCAAGTGCATTTGCAAGCACCCAGAAAACCAAAACCAGAACTTAGCTCTGATGCAAAGGAGAAGTTTATTTAGAATTACCAGCCTCAGAAATCACCATTTAACAGAACCCCATAATAGAACCGATATGAAGGCTTTACAGAGCATAAGTGTCAGACACATCTCAATATCAACTGTTTAGAGGAGATTATTGCATTTCTTGGATGCCTTCAACATTGTTTTACAGAATTAGAAGGTGTGTCCAAACCTTTGACTGGGACTGTACACAAAATGCTTGTGGGCTATATCAAAAGTAATAGCAAAATCAATTGGGCCCTAATGTATCACAATGGCAAAAAAAAAATGCATATCCACAGCAGACAGTAATACAGACATTTGCAAGTTTAATACATGCCCATTGGATGCATTATTTTGCACATGCAATGACCATTAACGATGTGAATTTTGAGTTTATGAATAAATTTGCATTGACACAGTTTTGTTTTTTAAAGCTTTAGGTAGAAACACATTTAAAACACCATATTCATTAAATAAAATGTACAATTCAGATTAAATAATTTTAAATTCTGTACAGAATAAATCACACTTGAAATATGTTGGAATATGAATCAATAACTGATAATATTAACTCTCTGACATGCAGTTAATCTAACACTTGACGGAACAACTACTCCGATGAACCCAAACAGCACCAGTACTATCCGAACCACTAACACAACGCAGGCTTATAGTATGTTGACAAACCATTTTATTCCTGAAATTATTATAAGCATGTTTTAGGTAATGTCATAGCGACAATATATTTAAAAACTAAAAATTTATGAATTCTTAAAAATTGTGCACATTAATTTAAAGTTAAAGGTGAAGTTACATTGAATTTAATGTGGACTGTGTTTGTTGCAGAGTACCCGGTAGTCATTGGACTGCGAGCCAAAGTCGTAACTACTGTGGCGCTGGATGCAAATCTAGCCAGCAGCATTTTGCAGCAGGTAGGGGGCTTTTATTTGTTCCATATATGACTTTTTGTCATTTTTAATTGCTCTGTAACTAAAATGTAAGGTTTTCAGTTAGTTTTTTTATGACTTTGCTAAAATTTATGTTTAATTAATCAGTTATGTTTATTAGCTCTGTTCTGTTCAACTTCATTTGCTTGTTTTAAAGGAATTTTTAAGAAATATTTAAAAATATTATATAAATACTATATCATTAACCTGGAACATATTTACCATTTGTAAGAGTTGGTTAGAGTGATTTATACCAAATAAGTATGGGGTAGATGTTTAGGGGTAAAAAAAATAAATAAAAAAACATAACATAAAAAAATAGATCTGCATGTTCGCGCATGTTACAGAAGAAAATTAATTAACACATTTCTAGTTTTTAAAAAGTACACTATTAATAAGTAGTAATAAGTATTAGAAAGGTAGAAGCAGGGTTGTGGAGTAGACAAGTTCATGTTAACAACATTACTGAAACATAACTCTTATCTCGCCATGTGGTGGGATGTTCCTCCTAACATCATTCTAACATCATTTCTTACGTAATTTAATTTCTCTGTTGTTGTTTTTTGTTTGTTTGTTTGTCCTTGTTTTTATGTAGTATGTATCATACCTCCAACCATACTACAGCATAAATGCAAAAGTAACAAGCATTAAGAAATTATGAAGACCTGCATTGGAAGGACGTGCAGAATGCTTTACAGGCCCATGGTCATCTTTTTTTTTTTCTATCTGGAAATTTTTGCATTGGTGTAATCTATTAAAAAAAAATTCAAATCATTGCTTGAGATTATCATTTGTGTGAGGCAATTAAAGGTAACAGTGATTTATAGTAAATTATCAACAGTGGATGAATAAATTAATTAATAAATGTGGCTTAAGGAGAAAACTGTCTCTTGTGTTTCTTGTCTTTTTGTGTGGCTAATTTTTCAATTTGTCTCTGTCATTTAAAGGAGTGAAAGAAGAGTTTAATGACATGTTTAATAGTGATTATGTACTATTTAACTACTAGAATGAAAACTGGGCTGATGAAGTATGTGAGTCTCAATTCTGTCTTATGTGTTGATCCTTTCTGTGATTACAATTGAAGATGTGGTGTATCCAGTACTGTATATCTGACTTTGTAAATACTGGAAAGGAAAAACCTGAAATGGCATAAGGAAGAAACCTTAAGATTAAGCAGATTCAAACTGGTAATGCTCCTACTTTGAGTGACAGTGGGATTACAGTATCCAGTAAAAGGCAAACAAGTGTCTAGATGACGCCCCCTATGAGAAATCAATGGATAGAAGAGGTATAAGTCAGATAAGTAACCAAGCATCAAAGTTGTCTGTCAAATTTCATAAATCAGGTGTTCCACTCACTGAATGTTCACAGGAGTGACTGCAGTGGACTCTGAGCCACCCTGGTCGGGATCATCATTCACAGAAGTATGGTCTTCGTAAAATCTTTGCACATTCAAATGTTTTCTTGTGAAGTATTATCACCGTACTGTGCCTTCTGGTTTGACTTAACTAATTTAGAATTTAATTTTTTATTCGTCACATACACAGCCATACACAGTATGATATGCAGTAAAATGCTAACATCACTGTTTGTGACCTAAAAGGAAATAAGAGGAGGCAAATGTCCCTAGAAAAACAATGTAAAATATAAAATCTACAATATGTAGTGATACTGTTAAAATAAAATAATTATAAAATTGAGATACATTAAAATGTAAAAGTATAAACTCTATAAATACACTGTATAAAGACATAAACACCCCTAGTATGTATTAATAATACATTTAATAAAATTGAGAACTGTATTCTGGACTTATTTAATTATGTACAGTGGGGCAAAAAAGTATTTGGTCAGCCACCAATTGTGCAAGTTAAAAAGATTAGAGAAGCCTGTAATTTTCATCATAGGTATACCTCAACTATAAGAGACAAAATAAAAAGAAAAATCCAGAAAATCACATTGAAGGATTTTTAAAGAATTTATTTGCAAATTATGGTGGAAAATAAGTATTTGGTCAATAACAAAACTTCATCTCAATACTTTGTTATATACCCTTTGTTGGCAATGACAGAGGTCAAACATTTTCTGTAAGTCTCCACAAGGTTTTCACACACTGTTGCTGGTATTTTGGCCTATTCCTCCATGCAGATGTCCTCTAGAGCAGTGATGTTCTGGGGCTGTCGCTGGGCAACACAGACTTTCAACTCCCTCCAAAGATTTTCTATGGGGTTGAGACCTGGCTAGGCCACTCCAGGATCTTGAAATGCTTTTTACGAAGCCACTCCTTCGTTGCCCGGATGGTGTGTTTGGGATCATTGTCATGCTGAAAGACCCAGCCACATTTCATCTTCAATGCCCTTGCTGATGGAAGGAGG
>JAOVVB010211187.1:0-10711 GCA_028570985.1 Heterobranchus longifilis
AATTTAACAACTTAAAACACTTAAAGTCACCCCAACAGAGATGTTAAAAGGAAATGTAATATTCTGTTATTAATACATTAATAAAAATTAATATTTACAGCATTTGCTGTCATATTGTTACAGTAGCATCTGTATCGATCAGCAAGGAGTACGTCACGATATATTGCCGTATCCTACTACTAGAACATGTTTACATGCTTTAATGTTCAAAATGTCCATTTTAGCGCCTGTCTCTTTAAGACCCCGTCCTGAAAAAGCTCAGTCTGCTCTGATTGGTCAGTGTTCTGTGTCTTCTGCAGCTGCAGTATATATATGATATATTATAATATGATATTATATGAGTATAATATCATGAGTAATTATGGGATAAGGTGTCTGATTCTTTTTTCTTTTGTGAATGCAATGCGTTTCTGTAGGTCGGGGCTCCTCCCTCAGGACATTTTTTAGAGTCAAAACACTTAATTTCCTGCTTTATGGGGAATTTTAATGCACACATTTATGGTGAAAATGTTGAATTTGTGTCAGCTGCTACATTCATGTTTTTATTGAGGGGGGGACAAATGCACATGTTCTAAATATTGAGAGGGACGTGTCCCCTGCATCCCCCCCAAAATCTACACCTGTGACTGTAACGGCACTTTCTACCGATATATAGTATAGTTGTGACATCACAACCTCACAGAAGTCCAGACGGCTCATTTAAAGGCAGAGTTTCTGAATCCGGGCTGTGTGCATTTCTCTGTGGATTGAGGGTTTTGATACTTTCACAGTATTTATAAAACACCTAGCACATGCTTTATGATAAAAAAAAAAGACATGCAAATCTTACCTCTTACAACATGGGACCTTTAACTCCTCCAGGCACCGGCCATGACGACATACTGAAGGCGGTCAACCTTCCCATTGTCAGTAATGCGAGATGCAGAGAGATGCACAGAGGGAACCTCCACATCACCAACACCAAGATCTGTGCAGGAGGCAAGAGGAACGAGGGAGTGTGTGAGGTAAACTGCGACTTATTCACATTCTTTTCTCAGAGCGGTGTTTTAAACATAAGTGTTTCTGTGATGAGAAGGAAATCTCCACACTAGAATTCATATGGTGCTCTCAGTCCTTGTTGGTAAACAAGAACAGGCCTTTAGCCCGTTGGATAAAGTAATTGTTCCCAGTGCGAATTTATGAGTATATTAGTGCCTTAGTTCAACACAGAGCTTTCAAAGCCCAGTTTGATCCACATCTCAAACAAATGTTCTTTGAATCCGTAGGCTTAGTATTCACTCCGTTGTAAATAGAGCAGCTGGAGACTGTTTCACTAAATTTCATCAGCGATCAAAGCCTTTGCTTTTGTGGTTTCTATCTTTGGAGAAGTGTCCACACATACTGTACTGGTGGTGCCGTCTGTCACTGAGAGCTTCAAAACGCATTTTGCTTCCATTTAACGCTGTCATAAATGTAAACAGTGATGATAGCCATTTCTCAACCAGTGACATATCTGTTTCTTCTTTTGCAGAGGGATTACGGCGGCCCTCTCGTGTGTCAGGATGGTGAGATCAGGGTGATTGTGGGCGTGAGCGTCCATGGCAGAGGCTGCGCTCGGGCCAACCAGCCTGGCATCTTCATCAACGTGCCCTTCTACACACAGTGGATCTACAAGGTCTTCAGATATTACCCCAACCCCGAGACTCAGTGAAACACAACCAGGGGGGACAAAGACAAACCTAGAGCCTCTACTTCTGTAAGTCCAGCTGTGCACTCAGGACACCCGGGGCCGTATCACAGAAACTTTGCAGGAAAAAAGCCGAAGTCAATGGTTGCGTCCCAAATCTTATATCATCAAATATGTATACTGTCGTTCAACATACTTTTGCGTAACTAAATCGCAGTGTGGATCTTTTCTGACGCGCTGATCGGTAACGTCCACCTGAGCCTCAGGACACGTATCCATGGTAACCTCAGCTCGATACCACCGTCGCCAGATAATGTTTAAATTACTGGACAAGGTGAGCAGCTAAACCAACAGTCACAGGCGACAAAAATCACAGATTTTTAATATGTAGAAATGTAAATTGAAGCTTTATTGATGTTACAGAGCTGCGTTGGTTACGGTCCGTTTGTCTGCACGTTGTCGTCACTACCGCATTGCATTGTGGGATATTTATGCCAGCGTAGCATCCAGTATTGCATACTATAATATTTTACCAGAAATAGTATGCATATCATGTACTATTGGTTTCGGACATACTAAAAAATCTCACATACTGTTTTAGCGTTCTAAATAGGACTTTAGTATCGAATTTCTGACGCAACCAATGTTCCTGTTCGAACTTAAGATACTAAAAGTGGATTACACAAGCCTCCTTACTTCCCCAAATCTTAAATAAACTCTCCTAACTTTAGGATATCTGTTAATCTGTCCAAATTTTAACTTTTCCACCAGGTAGTGTTTGCTAACTTGTTAGCAGATTGGCTGCTCTTTTATTGCTTTTTTTTTTTTACGCAACCAGCAGCACTGCCTTCCTCTTGGTATCATTTGTCAGTGAACTTATTTTCTTTTTGACAGCATCCGGATACGGAGGAGACTGTGTCTGCCCACTCTCTTTCTTTTATCTCCCGCGTTAGCGTTGCTATAAATTTCCCAAAAAGCACATCTTTAGATTTCTCTACAGATGTTGCAAACACCTCTAACTCATCCGTCTTGAAGTTAAGTGCCCGTCGTTTTTTGCTCCAATGAGAAAAACAACAGTTACAAAGTTGTTTAGCTCCACAGGATTGATAAATGTAGCGTCAGTTGCTAGGTAACAGACATAAAAGTTGAAAACCGATGTTGGATTGAGTATTTATGATTTCCTAACCTGAGATAAGATGGGATGAAGTAAGATAGGATTCCTGAAGTTAAATCAAATTGGTAAAAAAAAATTTAAAAAAATCTTAGACTCGTCCTATCTTACCTTAAGACTTTCTGTGGTATGGCCCCTGGTTTCTATGTTGTTTCTACCTACATAACACCACAGATCAATAAGAACCTGAGCACTCTTAAAAGATGAATGCATGGGGAAACACTGTGATTTAAACACAACAGATATCATACTGATTCTTTGATTTTGACTTGGGAGCAAAACAGGTTGGTTTCATCCATTTTTCATAGCTTTCTTTTAGCAAATCCACCAGAGTGGTATGTGTGTATGTGAATACTCTTGATTCCTGGCATTACTTGAATGTTTTAACACCAAAGTGCAGTGGTTCAGCAGCTCCTTTTGTAGAGTACACCAACGGGCCACTTAGAAAACTATCCAGTGGTAGGGCAATGCTAAGGGCGCTCTCGACAAGCTCCATGCATCTCCAGGGGCTCCGACAGAGTGGCCCTTAATGTACATAGTATTTTAATGAGTGTATTTGTGACACTCGAAAGGTGATTTGGGTCTTATAGATCTATGACAAGAGAAATTAATGTCGTGGTAGGCAGATGAATGATGTACAGTGTGTTATCTACATTTCAGCTTTCAGCCAAGTGTCTGTCTCATAATCATTAAAGCCGTGCGGAACAACGAGTCCTCCAAACCATACGGCCACATACGTCGTTTGTTCCTACCCTCTAATACGACCCATACGAGGGTTTCCTAAATTAGAGCCCCTAGTGGTGGCAGGACATACGACCCACAGGAGCGCTTTCTGTCTTCATACCTAAACGTGACGGTTTGAAACACGACGGTAACGTTGTGAAACGGTCGCAGTTTGAGTAGGTGGGTGCACAAAAACTACTTGGTTAGGGTTAGAAAAAGATTGTGGTTTGGGTTAAAAACAGGACATTTCAGGGTTTTCCTGACCCTTATAAGGCTTAGGTGCCGAATTAATTAACATTTTTTATCTTTAAGCTTTCTGGGTGTTGTTTATTATCTGCTCTAGCTTTTCCAAATATACAGATATGGTAATAATAATGGTCCAAAATAATGTGAAATTACAATTTTAATTGGAAAAAGTAAAAAATATGTGCACCTAAGTCTTCCACAAACTTATGGAAAAAGCTGCATTTGTTACGTTACTTCACTTCCATGCACATGTACATGACGTAATAATGCACGTGATGCAGAACGTGACGTAGTTCTGTTTGTTGCCTAAAGTTAAAATAACTTACTTTTATTTTCAAACGTGACACGAACACCGGCCTCCTTTAAAAGTGCATCCACCACCCTTCCCTCCCGTCTTTCTCAGTCGTAATATTACGTCACATGACTTCCTGCTTTGGTCCCGTCATAATTACTGCCGCCACTAAAGGGCGCCACCTAACAACAAACGTAAACATGGGTCGTAAATGATGCTTGTACAAACGACCTATGCTGTCATTTTCCGGTGGAGGACACAGTCTTGTACGGAAACACCAAAATAAACTCAATTTTCAGTATTTTAATGTTATCGCAAAGCCGCTGACTGTATATAAGATCGTGCTCTTTGCTATTCTGTGCAGATGAAAGGAATGTATGGCTGGGCAGCTTTATAGGATTTAAGAAAAAAAGGAGAAAATGTAACATTCATGTGTACACACAAGCTCTTTCTATACAAAAAAAATGAATAATATGTCCTTGTGTGTTAATTCATTGTGTGTGCACATCTGTTTTTGTAAGTTTTTCTGCAGCATTGTCAGTATGCAAAAAGAAAACTGCAGAAGGAGTGTGTGTGTGTGTGTCTGTGTGTGTATGTGTGTGAGCCTGAGCTGAATGAATTATCATCTCCCCACACTCAGACCTTGGCAGATCTCCAATTTCAATCCACTCTGGATATTAGCGTCACAAAGTCTGTCACTTCAAACTTTGTCGTGGAAAAGAAGGGCCGATCTTTGTAACTGCATTGTCTGTAATGGATGCTTCACTGAGATGACTGAATGGCCCTTGAAACAAATTAACACATCTCTTTTAGCGGTGTAAATGATCGCGACGGCTTTATATTACGACTGCGTTATGTATGTATAAGCGTGAGAAAATGTGAACATAGAAAATGTGTGTGTGTGTGTGTGTGTGTGTGTGTGTGTGCACTGAAAGATGCTGCAAGCTGCTATATTCTACAGGTTGTACAGTACTGTCATATGTTCTCTGTATAATGTACATTCACTATAAATTTCATGTCATCTTATCCAATATCTTAAATGTTAAACCCAATTTCAGCAATTATTTGAAATGTTTTGTCTGTCACTATATTAAATGTGTTTTTTTAATCTATGAGTTTTGTTTTCATTTCATATTTTAAGACACTACAGACAAAAACATAGTTTTTTCATGCACTGGTGAATTGTCTTCTTTCAGACTCGTGAAATACATTATTTAGGTGTTTACCTCATTTGCATATTTAAACATAACATTTCAGAAATCTTGCAATACAAAAAAATTATTGTCTTAATGTCAGTAATCAACTGGGGAAGTTTCATGGTGATCTTTGTGAATTATCTTTTTAACCTGTTTACCTGTAGTGTCTTGCAAAATGTCAATCCATATCTTTAAAGGCCATTTTGTAAAAATGAGTTGTTTCTCAAACTCCGAGGCAGAAATCTCCACTTCAGCAGCACGTACTCAAACCAAACTTTCCTGTTTCATTCCTATCTACATTCTGAAGGTTTTTACAGAATGGTTTGTCCATTTATCATTCATGGCCTGATTTATGTAACATTTTATTCCTAAAAACATGGCATGATTTATGGAGTGATAAAAAGAAACTCCCTCTGTAAAAACCGTCGACTCTAATTTGTCAACAAAATGAAACAATCATTTTGAACCTGGTTTTATCCAAAGTTCTCATTTCTGTTCTGGAAATGTATGCAAATGAGCTCATATTTAACAAGATAATGGATCATTTGCATATTTAAACATAACATTTCTGAAAACTTGTAATACAAAAAAATATTGCCATCATGTAAGTAATCGACTGGGGAGGTTTCATGGTGATATATATTGGTTAAATGTTTACCCTATTCACCCGGAGTGTCTCCTTTTAAATGTTGCATTCTTTGAATGCAACATTTGAGTGCTCTGAATGTAAATGTGCTCCGTCTCAGCCAGATCTCCTGCTTTCTGTATAATTAAGTCAAAGCTGTTGTGCTCCCCTACCAGAAGATGGCACCACAGCAGCACAGAGACTATAAAGATGTCTTGGTAATCTTACTAATCTCTCCCTCTCTCCCTCACACACACACATACACATGCACACACACACACATATTCCCACATCTTTAGTCACACTCTCATCCACATCCATGCACACAGACGCATGTACCTACACACGTCACACATTTCAGTGTTGTAGCCGTCCTTGATCAAATACTACAACAGAATGGCAGTATTCTGCTGTCACCCTATTCACAGTTTAACAGACAGGGAGAGAAAGACAGATATGACGGGGCATAAGAGAGAGAGAGTGTGTGTGTGTGTATGTGTGTGTGTGATGGGGATGAGTGAAGGTGAAAGAGCGCAGGAGAGCGGGGACACAGAGCTGGAGATTAATTGTGAATCCATTGATGCTGTATTAAGGAACTTCTGGAGCAAGCAGAAAATACACGGGGATCGACATTTTGTGTTGCTATGCACACTGTGTGCACGCACACACACACAGGCACAGGCACACACACACACACACACACAGGCACGCGAACAGAGCACACTGTGATAACAGATACTGTAGAAGCATCAAAGGGAGATGAAGTGTAAGAAGTTTGCTTTCATCTGCAGGTCAACTGGATGGACAGAAAGACAGGAAATGGAGACATAAACAAGAAGACAGACAGAAGGACAAACACACACACACTCACACACAAATACAGACGTATACACTCTCACACTTTGTGAGTGGCTGACTTGACCCTGGCTCAGTGCACCGTGAGATCTACAGCATACACGAGGCTAATGATCCAGAGAACATGGCTTGTGTCAGGGCTGTTCAGACTGCCGTGAAAGCATTTTGCATGAGTGCGTGCGTGCGTGCGTGCGTGCGTGCGTGCGTGCGTGCGTGCGTGCGTGCGTGCATGTGCAAGAGAATGAAATGAACAGTCTTCCGGTGTGTGCAGCCTACGTTACCAAAGTGGCTTGATTGCAAATATGTTTAAAGTTATGTGTAAATGACTCATATGGCAAATAATCTTTGGGAAACACTTTATGATAAGGGTACATGGATTATCATGAATTCATGCATGACATAATGCATGACAAAGCATGAATTAATTAATGTAATGCTTCATGAACTATCAGGGTGGAATGTACAAAAATTAATAGTATTTCATGCATGAATTAATGCAAGAATAATGTGTTAATTAATGCAACTAAGGTATCTCAGTCATCATGATTTTTGAGTTATTAATGTCTTCTTCATGTATTCTGTTGAACAGTGTTGATTAATGATTAATAAGAATGACTTTTTCATGACTTCATCATGTTTGTGGCCCTTCAAATAAAGTGCTGACTGTATGTAACACTAATAAATAATATACATGGTGTATTAACCATTTGTTGCTTGTGAATCAATCATCTTTGTGACCCCTCAAATCACTGCTGTGACTTTTTTGTTTTTTGTTTTTTTATCATGTCCCATTAATGGAGAATACATGAACATAATTAATAACTCAGAAGTCATGATGATTTAGATACCTTAGTTGTTGCATTAATTATTAACTCGTTAACTTATTAACTTGCATTAACTCATGTAAGAGATTCTTGTACATTAGTGTAGTTAATTAAGGTGGGGGTCCCAACATAAAGTAATTAAGTATATTATGATGAACAATAATCAATTTCAATGTTTATGACCTTCATCAAAGCAGTTACTGAGAATGAATGAATTTGCAGTGCTGCAGTACGACAGATGAAGGAGCTGAGGGAGACAGGTGCAGATGTGCAGCATCACAGTGGATGTTTGAAGGTTGTTTCTGCCCCTCTTCTAAATCTGTAATGCAGTTTGTTACACAGAGGGGGCAAATGCTGCTTGTACCCAAAAACTTGCAAGTGCTGCTGCTCGTGCAAGGCTGCGCGGACAGATTCAGGCTTGGTCGGTGTAATGGATAAATGTGGCATTTCCTGATAAATTTCAAACTATAACTCAAGCTGGCTGGCGATTGAAATTCAAACAAAGTCGCGGGGTGCTCTCACATGCTGCCACAGTTGGCTGATGATTGCATGCAGAGATCTAAGTGCGACTGGTGCCTCTCAATCCCTCCGTATGTATGTGTGTGTGTGTGTGTGTGTTACATGTGTGTGAGTGAGAGAGAAAGAGGGAAAAGGAGAGAGCGAGAAAGAGAGAGAGAGAAAGAGAGAGAGAGAGAGAGTGATTATTCCAGGGGAAGGCTTTTATAAGCCACAGGACTCTCATTACAGATCATTGAGTTTCAGACTTAGTTAAGAATATCTTTCATAATCTAATTGGGTTGTCTTTGTAATGTCATTTAACCTCTTTTCAGGCACTTTCTTCCGTCTCTGTGGACAGTTTTAGGACTGTGTGTGTGTGTGTGTGTGTGTGTGTATGCGTGTGCGTGTGCGTGTGCGTGTGCGTGTGCGTGTGCGTCATCATGGCAAAATGTGGTCCTGGAGACGCCTACTGTGCCGGGAGGGATGAAACGGTTTCCAGTTTTAATGATAACCGCGGTACAATTCCCAGACGGTTAGTAATACCGTTCAGTTTTTATTTATCATTAAAACCGTGTTTGATTACCGCACTTTGATATCTCACTCAATTCTCATTGCAATTACTGTCACAGTCTTCTTAAGACTCTGCATGGGGTCATTGCATATACTTATACTTATACAGACTTTGTGATATCAGCAAATATGGTATCATTTTCCAAAGAATCGATATTATATCGTACTGTGATAAACGTTGTGATTTTTGTCGTGGCGGCACCATGTAATTATAACCAACACGTAATTCAGTGTTAAGAGGTTGTGGACATTTCACACATTTCTGCTCATTTAGATCTTTTCTTTTCTTTTCTTTTCTTTTCTTTTCTTTTCTTTTCTTTCCTTTTCTTTCCTTTCCTTTTCTTTTCTTTTCTTTTCTTTTCTTTTCTTTTCTTTTCTTTTCTTTTCTTTCCTTTTCTTTTCTTTCCTTTTCTTTTCTTTTCTTTTCTTTTCTTTCCTTTTCTTTCCTTTCCTTTTCTTTTCTTTTCTTTCCTTTTCTTTTCTTTTCTTTTCTTTTCTTTCCTTTTCTTTTCTTTTCTTCTCTTCTCTGTTCTTCTTGCAGTGTTCTTACTGTATGTGAGAGTCGAGGGACACAAAGAAAGATCCTCCTGTCAGACTGTTTAACAGCAGCGTGTTTGTAATGAAACAGTTCCTCTCTCTTGGTTGATGCTGTTGTGGCGGCACTTGGTTGCACTTTATTTAACCGTACAAAGCAGAGCCTGACTGTAACAGTGTGTGTGCAGTGGTCGCCCTGTGACTCGCCCCATAGCTGGTGTGAATATAAATGAGAAAGAGGGATTCCACCGAACACAAAGAGGGGAAGAAGAGAAGAAGAAGAGGAGGAATTGTTGCCTCAGGCTGTTTGCCTCCTGCCTCTTTTCCTCTCTCCCTCTCTCCCTCTCTCCCTCTCTCCCTCTCTCCTTCTCTCCCTCTCTCCCTCTCTCCCTCTCTCCTTCTCTCCCTCTCTCCCGCTCTCCCTCTCTCCCTCTCTCCCTCTCTCCCTCTCTCCATGTTCCCCAAAGGGAGGGAAAGTTGGATTATCTCCCTCCCGCTCTGTCTTCCTTTATCTTTTTTTTTAATCTGTGCAACCTTTGAACATCTCTTCTCTGTTTACCTCTCTCCCTCTGTTTCTCCCCGTGTCCTTCCATTTTCACCTCAGCTTTTTCCATATCTGTCCCCCGATCTGCTTCCTTCTCTCGACTCATTCCTTAAACACTATCACTTTCCCCCCCGTCCTCGCTTCCGGCCTTCTCGCTGCGGAGCGATTGTTGTCTGATCTGACTGTAGCCTCAGATTAGATGCGACCCCGCGGCTGTAATCGGTCGTCAGCGTCCCTGCTCCTCACAGATAATCTGCTCGTGTTCCTGAACACGAGCAGAAAAATCTGCCCGTACATCTGTTTTTCCACCGTAACACAGTTATACATGTACACCACAGTGATGCTGCGGCTGGTGGCTGAAAGCACTGTGTGTGTGTGTGTGTGTGTGTGTGTGTGTGTGGGAAGGAATATTTCTGCTGTCACTGAACTGTGCCTGTTTTATTACAGTTAATACATGCGCGGCGTGCTGCAGCCAGATGCACAGACCATCGTCTCCTCTTTATTTATTGTTGGCTTTTTGCCTTTTATTGATAGTACAGCTGAAGATTGACAGGACGGGCGAGAGAGAGGGGACGACATGCAGCAAAGGACCGCGGGCAGGAGTCAAACCCGGGTCTGCTGCAGCGAGGACTTTAGCCACCAGCGCACCCCCACCGTCTCCTCTCTCTATTAAAATGTTAGTATAAACACATCACACGTTCCTTTTTTCATTTATAGACATTTATATCAAACTACACTTTATTAAACTGCCAGATTTTTGAACGGGGTTCTGCGGTGACAGCGAAGCTCACATTAGTTAATATAGTAAACAAGCCAAGTTAGCCCTCCGAGCTAATGCGTGCTAACTAAGCTAATGACGGATCGCAGTCGACTGCGGTGTCTCCGACTGGTGATTTGAATCTTCGACTTTCAGGGGGCAGCCCTAAGCTCTCTATACAGCTAGAGCTGCGACGATTAGTTGACTAAT
>JAOVVB010211198.1:0-10711 GCA_028570985.1 Heterobranchus longifilis
AGAATCATGCAAAAGCACCACTTTAAATCTTGTGTTTACCAGAGATGTGCTCATAAGTTTCTTGGAAATAAGTAATTTGGCATTTTAAAAAAAAAACATAAAAAATGACAAATCGATTAAAGAAATCTTAGTCGACTAAGACCAAAATGACTGATTAGTCGACTAAGAGAGGGCAGCCCTACTTTCTTTCTTTCTTTATGAGTCAAGTCAGAGACAAATTTCCATCAACAATGTTTTTTCTGATTCTAGAAATGCTGCAGAATACAATAAACAGTGGCTAGGATGCATTGGGCAGTCATAGGTTCATGTTTCACACATGGACACCAAAGATTTGTATAACAGCTAGTTTTGTTCCTTCTCGTCCTCCGCATGTAAATGGAAGAAGCCAACCGCAACAATTGTCAATGGAGCTGTGGGACGTGGCACTGGCGCGGCACTCTGCCCACCCTGCCCCGCTGTCGTAATCAGCCCAAGAGGCAGGATGGGGGGGCCGTGGCAGCAGATAGTATTTCTCCTTGGCCAAAAGGCGCTGCCCAGACAGAGAGCTCTTTGTTGCCCCCCTCTAAGAACGGCTTTCACTTTGCAATTGTGGAGGTAATTCCAGAGCTGTGCCCCATGAGTTTTTTTCTCTCTCCCCCCCCTGCCAAAATCGTGACCTGCAATCGGAAAGACCTTTCAGCCATGGTCGCCTGGTCGTCAGCTCTCAGTGAGCGCACAGGGCAATGATAGCATTACATTACTAAACAAAGAGAATTAAATTTCAATGCAGGGGGACCGGGGTGGAAAAACTTGTTAAATGCAGGTTCAGTTGCCAGATTAAACACCAGACACCTGTTTGATTACTCAAGTGGAGATTAGATATTAAAAAAAAAACGGCCTCACAAATCCGATGTGTGCAGTCTGAGCAAATTATCAGAAACATGTTGAGGCCCCGCTGCAGAAAGACATGATCATCAAAATGTAAATTCTCCAGCACTTTGAAAATAATCAACACATCGCTATTTCCTGTGATATGGGCACAACACGGCCTCAGGTGGAAAGTCGAGTTCCACATAAGAATAAGAAGGAACGTCTCACTGCATGAGGAGCCATATGTTCTGTTTACACCATACACTGTGTAAAAATAGTGACGTAACAAACGTGACATCACCGATTGGTTTGTGGACTACTGTTATGAAGCCTAGAGTTTGGAATTTTGGCTGTCGCCATCTTGCACTTTTGAAACTGGAACCGGACATTACCAGGGCCCAAAAAACCAGTGGCGGCGATGTTACAATGCTAACCGCTTGCAGATTTTCAACCGGCTGATGAGAGTCATGTGGTGGATTTTTAATGGCGGGGGGAGTGGGCGGCTCCGGACGCTTGTGCCATTCACTGCAGTGACACAGAGGCTGAAAATCAGCAAATTTTCCCTTAAGTTAGCAGCTAAGGCTAGCGCTCGCTAGTTAGCTTGGACCAGATGCTGACCAATATTCAACATCTATATTAATTTTAGCTAATAAATTAGCTTAATTTCAAAGACCAAAGGTGACCTGGCCAAAGACATCAAAGTCCATTTCTTTATGAGCCCCGATAGCTGAGTGGTTAGGGTGCATACCACATTGGCGCAAAAGCCCTGAGCAGCGAGTTCCCCTTCTTCATTCCCTGACTCTCTTTCTCCACATTTCCTGTGTCTCTCTGCTGTCTCTATCAAATAAAAGGCATAAAATGGCCAAAAAACAAAACAACTAATGAACTATAATCCGAGACAAGTTAGTGGACTGGGAAGAAATGTGACCCACCAAAACTCCCACCGTTACCCCCCCTGTCCGCCACTCCCTCGCACTTCACCTCGGTGTATTCCACTCTTTCCTATTGAGGATGCATTCCTGGCACACCACACCCAAGATCATTGTAATGAAAATTCCTGTGCCTATGCCAAAAGGATCCAGTTGCTGCTAATCCTTTTGCGGAGCATCACCTGATCCCGAGGCCGGCGGAGGTTAGGACTGCGGCTTTGCCAATGGTTGGAGGTGCTTGAAACATGGACACAGTGTGGGGGGGGGTGGGGGGTTAGTGACAGTCAATAGAGGCTCAAAACCCATCTGTTGAGCAAATACTTCATGATACCCCCATCCCCTTGATTCACATCCACCTCTGCTTCCACTAATATGCTCTTCTCTTCAAGCTCCCTTTACCATCCCTGGAATTTCTGCCGTACGTGACCATCGCAGCATCGCAGGAATATTTTGTTACTGTTGGCAAGGTGTGGTAGCTATGAGCCTCACACTCTGTACCATCGGGCTGTGCGGACTTACTCCACTGTCAGCCTCAACTACTCTGAATAACAGTGTCAGCTGGGTTCATAAAATATAAAATCTCTGAATGTCAACAACTCTTCAGACACACGCTTGAGATTTGAGAAATGCATCTCACTATTTTCCAGAAGGACTAATGATTCAAATGGCCAAAACTAAAACAAACTCACCACAAAATACAGTTTAATTATTTCCTCTGGCGAAGCCTGCATTGTCTTGGAGCATTATCATCAAACCGCGAGGGAAAGATATGTTCCATATGATTTCAGGTCCAACCCACTAAGAGAGCAGAAAAACTTGTGTATTTTTGTGTAGGCTGCTCCTATTACAAGAGTCGTTTTGAGCCGTAACTCGGGGAGGGAACCTGATCTGGTTATGCAGACCCAACATCGAGTCGACTGATACAGCAATCAGTGTGGGGAGTGAAAAGAATAGGCAAAAATGACACTGCTGTTTCCCCCCTTTTTATTATTTGCTCTTTACTATTTGCTTCACTTTCATCCCTGGGAACTCCCCACAGCCATGACAGGTTTTAGAACAGGCAGGGGGTTTAATGCCTTGCTCAAGGGCATCTGAGTGTTAGTGGTTAAGACTAGTGCCAGACTATACTCCAGCACTGAGTATGGTCTGGCTGCAGGACTTCTGGGATAGGGGGAAAAAAACGCTATAGCTAGTTTGTATTTCTTTAAACCAGTCACAATTGTCTTAGGTGGTTCCACGCCCCAGATGCAGTGACTGTGCCCTTTCAAAATTGCAAAATACAAATACAATAGAAAATATTCACTAGTATGAAGGCTTGTCAGAAGCCAAACCACTGCACTGCCTTTTATAAAACGTATAAAAGTTTACGTCGTACCAGAAAAGTGCACTTCCATGTGCCTGATTGGGCAATGTAGTGCATTGCCAGAGGAAGTTGCATTGTGATGCAGTAAAAGCTGAGCAAACCTTTTTTTGCAGACGATCCTGTGTTGTTTTGCTGGAGTTATCGTTGGCATTCCTGCTGTGTTAAAGCAGTGGATTTATTGAAGTGAATGAGGGGGATGCATTTTTTCATTTCATTTCCAAAGTTTTTAGTTTTAAAAAGCAGGGCAAAACTGCATTGGGGGTATCAGTAAAAAAAAAGATAAAATATTATCCAATGTTATCCACAGTGAGAAAGACATCCAAGAGTTTGGAGGCTCATCAAACACCAAAATACTACACCACATTTTATTTTAACTGAGACAGGACTTTACATGTCTGGAAAGTTATCATGGCAACAAAAAATTTACTATCTGTATTATCACATGAGAGGTAAATGATAAAATTACGTAGGTTCACATTACAAAGTATTCTACCTAGACATTTGCCAATAGCCTATGGACGGTGCATTGATGGATGACGTTGCATTGCGCTGCGACAAATGTTGAGCATGTTTACATTTTTCTGCTTGGCAACACAGCATTTTTTGTAGGAGCTCTTGGCTTTGGGACCCAAAAGCCATTTGAGCCAAAGCACTGGTCTCTTACAGGCTGCACTCGCCAACTGTTCATGGTCACCACTGAATGCATGACCACTGAATGCATGGCCACTGTCTGCGTCCACTGTCCCTGTCTTTGTCCATTTTTCGTATTTTTCTTTGTAGTACATCACAGCCTTAATTCGTTTAAAAAAAACACCCATTTATCCTCTTTTCTGTGGATAATTATGGTCAAACGTGAAGCCATCACCTAACATCCTCAAAGAGGTTTGATTGCAGAAACTTAAAGAAATGAATTATAAACATCAGCTTTGACAGTGACAAAGAATAAAAAAAACAAGAGGCTCTGGACTACACTGGTCATACGACGAGATAAGAGGCAGAGATACTAATTCCTTCATCCACAGTAGCCTCAACAGACCAGAATGCAATGCAGCCACAACACAGGTTGCGGTTAAGCTTTGAGTAACTTGTATAACCCACAGCTGGATACAACAAGTTCAGGCCTGTTCTCTGGGAGATGTCAAAGCCATTCTGGAAAATGTAGGAGTAGATTATATCAGTATATACAGTATAAGGTAAGAGGAAGGCGGGCGGACTTTAACTGCCACAGATATTGGTTAGATAAACACACAACTTTCAAGTTTCTTTTTCTTCCAAGGTCTCTCTCCCAGTATGCACCAACACACATTTTTCTCATCTTTTTTTCTTCCTCTTGTCTGAGAGGGTTAAGTAAATGATACTTTCATCTCCTCCATCGTAGTATGGCAGTGAATGTTCTTGCTTGGAAATGCAGCATATCTGATTTCTGCTTACAGATCCTGATGAGCCAAAACGCATGTTCCAAATCTTGATTTAAAACAAGCGCGCTGCTAAAAGCATGGAGGAAATCACTAATGAAAACTTGGCAGAATCTAACCACCTATATATCACCCTCGCATGAATGTTACATGAGCTTTTAATTTACAGCATTAAAACATGCTACGGCTGCATTACTATTTACCTTTCCATATCCGATAGCCCCGGCCGGTTGCCATGGGGTTTCAGTCATATCCAATCCCGGCCCCTTTGGCACACACTCTTATCTCTGTTTAAATATCCGGTTACTTCCCCCTCTGGTCCAGGCACACAGAGACATGTCATTAAGAGCAGTATCTCTCCCCAGCCCAGGCTTCCTTCCTGTGCGCGTGGTGACGGATTGATTTTCTCCGGTAGGGATCCACTGCAAGAAATATTCATCCAAACAGGTTATTTAATCTATCGTTGAGCCTTAAAATTGCTTTTTTTCCCCCTTCTTCTTCTTCTTCTGAAGAGGAAGAAAAACATCTAACAGGAAAGAGATGATTTCACTTTTCTACAATTGTTTCCAGAAAATCCTTCAGCCAAGTGACATCACCTTGAAATAAGTGGACTGATCGACCTCGTTATCACTTTTTCCAATAATTTTGTATTTTTTCAATGAGTGAAGTTGCGCTGGAAAAGAAACGAAATTATGTCACGCCATCAAACTTCATTTATTGAAATGATTTAAAAGTGGAATCAAGTCGTAATATATCTTTTATCGACCTCAAATGGCGACCATATTGCAAAACCAATTTAAAGTTGGAATGAGTTTTGTAGTGTGCTGTTGTTTGCCCTAATCATGTTGTCATAACCATCTGGAGTGTAGTGAAACTCTAATAAAGGACATCCTCACTCTGCTATTTTGAATTGTTAATCAGATTTGTTGCAGCTATTATGACACCAAAGCCATCACGACCATAAACAACATATTTTCAATTATGTAACATGGTTGTTCAATGATATTTTCCTATAATTTCAATGATAACTGGAGGAAACAACTCAACACACGTTTGAACACATGTTAAAGTTATGATCTACAGCTTTAAAAATGTATCAACATCTCCAGGGGAGCAACTAAATTATTGTTTTGTCAACTTCTGTTCCCAAGGTCAAGACTGATCAATCTCAACTTCTAAGCATTTAAGGTCACTTAAGTGCCCAGAAAAATGGAAATAATTGCTAATCACTCCCACTGCCAAGTTAATGGTAGCAGCATCTGTAACCCACTGCAGCTTGCGTGTGTGTTTATAGTGTCAGATCATAACAAAAGTTATCTCAGGACACTTTTCATATAGAGCAGGTCTAGACGACGCTCAGGGTTTACAAAGTCCATTAATATTCGCCCTTGGGCGCACGTTTCATACACAACAGTGGCGAGGAAAACTTCCTCAGAAACCTCGAGCAGAACCACTATTAATAATATAGGCCTAGTTTTGTACGAAACAGAACCACTAAGAGGTTGAATTTACTGAAAACAGAAGTCGTAACGTTGTATCATGAATTTTGATGTACACACTTACTGATGATGCAATCATTAGTACAAACAAACTACACAGTCGGGTCCAACAAATCCTTGTGCTCAACTTTAACTATATGATTCGACTCAGAGAAATGAATCGTGATTTCTACAATAATCACTCTTTGCACTTTTAGGGAGTAAATGCAAAATGAAGTGACTTGTTAAAATGGACATTTTTTACAGTGGAGTCTTGGGTCTGTGGCTTGGCGTCTGCTCTCCGGAGCAGCCCTTGGTACCCACAGGGGTCAAATCTCCTTCCTCTGTTTCTGGAAGAACAGAGGCTGTTAAGAGAGGCCTACACTCCAGTATCTTTACAAATCAATGGAAGCACTTCCTCTCTCCTTGTCCTCCACATTCACCGAGGACGTATCGATTACAGCAATGCACGTAACACATTCCCGTGTTTCTCGGCTGCTTGTAAATACGCAGCTTGGTGAGGCATTTCTGGTCTAGTGTTAAGAGGCGAGGTCTTGCCTTGCAAGGGTCGAAAGCTGATTTTAAGAGAGTTCATTTTTCATGCTTTGCCAAAACCTCTGGTCATGGCTATGGAGCAATATAAGCTGTGTCGGGATAAATGCACAAGGGTTGCCCTTAAAGCCATCCACTGTACAGCTGTGGGGAGCGAACACCCCAAAAGGACATATTTGTCTCGAGGTATAAAATTTTCTTTCAGCACCCCTGCTCTCCCACAGGTTTCGTCATGATCGTGTTACACGTCCTAGCCGTAAGAGCTCTGGGAGGGGGCCGACTTTTTGCACGTCTTTATCGTAAAAATGTTTGTCCATTGTACAGATGCCCTGGAGTTGAACTCTTGGGGAGAGTAAACAGAGGGGGGGGAACGGCTACGCAGGCCTTTCCTTCTCTTTCAGCTGCACTAATGATGTTGTGCCGGACCACAGCTGTTTCTTCGTGGCAGGTGTGCAAGTGGGAGCCACAGCAGACTGCACTCGGCCCGGATCGGAGGAATGCCAAAAACAAGACGGAAGGAGAGGAGACGGGGCGCATAGCGAGGCGGAGAAACGAATATCCACACAAGATACAGCTCCCCGAGCTCCCAGAAAGCTGGATACAATATTCAATTGAGAATTTCCCCATAACACCTGGCCACCGGCATGAGTAGGATATTGATGTGGGTCCCGCGCCAGAGCCCCACAGCTTGACTCATTTCATGCGGTATTTAGCCGAAATGCTTGGACAAGAACTTGTCTGGAGTTCTTTCCTGAGACGGGGGACATAGCCAGTATGTCTTGAATATGCACTCCGCTGGTCTGGGCCATAAGGATAGAAATGGCCCCGGGATCATTTCCTGTTTGGAACTCGGATCAGGAGCGGAGAGGGGAAAATATGCAAAGAATATTTGCTGTGCGGATTGGAGGAGATCACTGTGGAGATTACTACAAGGCTATTGTAAGGCCGTATGTACTGTACAAAAGATGGGAAAAAGGTGTAGATCTTTCTGTTAAAACTGCCAAGAAAAGCTAAAACTAAGATATTATGTAATTGTAGTAATTCAATCTTGTTTGTTATTCTGATTAACCATGTGTGATGGAGTTTCATAAGAGATTCATACCAACAGTGTGGCCATATTGGGCTGGTTTCCGCCAAAATTGGGCAACTTTTGATTACGTTTGGCGGGGTAAAATAGCATTGGGCTTCATGGTAGATGAAATTTGGGCTGCTTTTGTCAACATTTGGCTGTTTTGAAAATATTTTGAAAACAATATTACCAAGCAAGCTATCATTTTATGGTCAAACACACAGATACCAAATTCAGTAAACTTTGTTAACTCATTTAATTTGAGAAATATTTGATTGTTGTATCGTCGTTCGTAATAAGGGAGGACAGACTTACCTTGGCGTCATCATCATTGACATTGGTTATGGTCTTCCATAATCATATAGATTTTAAATAGGTTGGACTTTTTTGTTGCAGTATTTGATCACTTTTTTATGGCAGCGCTACGACGCCTGAGGTCCATTTTGCAATTTCTGTATTTGTCTGACTGCACTCTTTGTGGGTTCATCTAACATTTTATCTTTGGTTATTTGACGCAGATATGAAGCTTTATATGCTTACGATGTGTTTTCTATTGTGTATGGTAATGGTTTTATGGTTTGTGCTGGTTTTTATTGAATTGGGCAGGTTTAAGTTGTGATTGGGCTGAAAACTGTCAATCTGATATGGCAACACTGCATAATGATGACTCCCACCTACTTTGGTAGTGAAAGAGAAAATTGCAAATTATAATAGTATAATTTAGCACAAATAAAAAGAGCAGGAGTTCCTGGTTGATCTGTAGACTGCCGCAGTACTGTCTGCATAATGCTGTGGGTGTGATTCCAACTCATTTGTTACTCCTCCCCATTTCTTTTCTAACCTGATACTTTCCACACTATCTTGTCTAATAAAGCAGTAAAGGCTTAAAAAACAAATTTTTGGATATTGCTTTCGGGCAGGAAGTGAGACCAGAGTGAGACCTCTGTTCTCCCTCGACTAGCGCCTCTAGCTAATATTAAAGCCGAGGCCATACGTGGTAAATATTAGCTTTTCTCTCCCGTGTTGACAGTGTGTGCTTTTCCACACACACATGGAACAAAGGTCTGCCATATTGTACACCCACCTGGGAACTCAGATGGGACAGAGTGGAGGTAGGTGTTCATTGCTTAACAGTGGTGGCTTTTCATTGTGTGACTTATGATTATGCAGTTGAAAGGCCCCTTCAGACCGGATGTGTAATGTTGATAATGGCAACAGGAGGCTCATTCTGCTGCTGCTGCTGCTGTGGATACAACAGCCAGATACATGCCTTATTACCGTGCAAATCTGCAAGATTCTCATTTCTCTCTCATTCAGAGCTCAGCGGTGTGGCACCTTTGCACTGCACTTCCCAGAACTCACCTGTCAATCTACTGTGATGTGCTTGTCCTTTTATTTTCAGCTTATCAGTTGTAAGTGGTGCAGGTTATAGGTTGAAAACACTACTGTGTTTGAGGGGGCTGTAAATTCGTTTTAACAAGATTCCCTATGTAAGTTTCTTTGCATTTATTTTTCCTAATTGATGTTAATCTTTAATGTGTTATTTGGAAGCGAAAACAAAAGTGACTTAACCCAAAATGTCAGATATATTGATTCATGACGTGGGAAAACTGCTTGTATGCACAACTATGCCTAATGTGCCTTTACAGTGGATTGGGTATTTTCATTGTACCCATTTATGTGACCTAATATGACTAAATTGAACACCCAGTTCCCTATGCACTGCAGTCCTTGCTAACGCTAGTGGTCTATAGAGAGACAAATGCTACATCCGCCAGAGATGACCTGGTCAAATGCTGCGTGTAATGGGCATGCTTGTTCAGATTGTCGGTTTCAGAGCCAGAGCCAGCCTCCACACAGCAGGTGTGTGAGGAGGGGGTTTCAGCCGCTGTTTTACGATCCCGCAAGCATTTTATTCCGATGTCTGTAGCGCATCAAAATCAAGCAGCAACCTCCGAGGCTGAAAGGTGAAGCCAGCGTGGAAGTGCCAAAAACTGCACTTCCTCAAAGGGCCACTTGAGGCTGGCTCCAAAAGCAAGTAAATCCCCATAGAGCCCCATGTTAAAATGCCCAACTTTACAGCAGAAATAAACATGTTTACAGCCTGGTGCAAAAAAAGGTTTTGGTCTCTGTATAGCCAGTTTCCCCGATCATGACAACTGTAGGGGGGTGAATTTTTAACTCATTTTAAATTATATTCAGGCTTAAAGTTATGCATAAATAAGGGCATAGTTAGTCGGAGTCAGGCACTGACAAGATGGCGACGGCCGGGGCCACCCACATTGAGCTTCACAATGGCTCTTTAGAAACCTATGGGTGTCGTCACAGAGACTATGTCCATGTTTTATACAGTCTATGATCGAAACACTTCATGTTGGGAACCGCAGGTGTTGTTCCTGGTTACTTGTGTTTGTTTATTAGTCAGACTCGACAGACAGCGATGTTGTCACGCACCTAGATCTCAGCAATTAATTCAGTGAGTAAAATCTCATCATAGTCAGTAGGAAATGGCCAAACATGTTTATAAAAGCAATTCTCCTTTAAAGTAAAAATGTAAAGTTTGACTACATGTACGGCAACTCTTGCCACACGTGCACATGCAATGCATGCCCACAAACACATAAAATAGCATTCCCTGTCTTCTCAGGTGTTTTCCATACCTACCTGAAACACTTTGGCTTGGAAAACAGTGGGAGCTCAGTCAGAGCTTTTTTTTCCCCCCTAAACTCAAATCTAAAAGAAAGAGAGACACTTTCCTTAACCAAAGATTTTTCAAATGAAGCGAAACGCACCCAGAATATGCAGGGCGACCATTCATCGCTCAGGTGTTAGCAAACAAACTCTCCCAGCATGCTTCTTGGCTCGGAGCACACGGAAGGTCACAAGTCAGTTCCTAAAAAGAGCCAAATACCAGCAGCAGAGGCCCTATCAAACTGGCAGTGCCTCCCCCTTTCTCCACCTCCCCCAACCACCTTCCCCTACTCCCCCTCTCCTCCCCACTTCCTCCCCACCTCCTTCTCTTCCCTCTTTGGCCTGCCAGTGTGGTTTGCCTTGGC
>JAOVVB010211208.1:0-10711 GCA_028570985.1 Heterobranchus longifilis
TAGAGCAGCATGTCTCAGGCGTGCTGCAGCTGCGTGTCAGCTGCAGCACGCCTGATCTTTGGACAGTCATATTGACATCATACCAGCAATATTACACCTTTCACTGCAGTTTCAATTGTATATCTGTAGAATGTGTCATATATATGTATAATTTAACACTTTTGGCTTCTGTTTCTAAATAAAAACCCTCTAGCGTTTCTGTGGACGGAATCTTAACCTTTTGTCCAAAACAACTATAATTATATTTCATTATACATTCATAATGAAATGAAACACGATTATTGATGACCATTATCAAAGGCAAACTAAATGTAGAAAGATACCACATGCATCCAAACTGCAGCAGGTCAGCGAGGCATATCGAGTATATTTTCTCTGAATCTTCAACTAATCTGTTGTATAGTACCCAGTACAATAAAGGACAAGAAAAGGCATTTAGCCAATGGATCTCTACAACATATTCACTCATTTCCCATGAATATATTGTCAAGCTAAATGACTTGGACCATGTGAGCTGCACTGACTCACTCGTGTGTTCATGCATATGTGACTCAGAGTCCTGTAAACACAATTAATATCATCTTACGTGTTGTTTTGTCTGCTGCCAGTTTACCTTCCTATCTTCACTCTGACAGGTCCCTACCTTCCGCCCAGGGCAGCACGGTTTAAGTGCCCTGCTCTGTGATGAGCTGCTCTGGGATCAGTCTCAGCCCGGGGCTGTATTTGAGCCCGTGTGGAGGTGGAGGCGGTCAGTTACCGACCTGACGCCACGAGCTCCTCGTACATGTTGCCACAAATCATTTCATTTGCAGGTGAAGTGACAGTCATGTCTTTGAGGTGATGTCACCTCTGCTGGAATAGGTTTGGACGTGCAGAGCTTGTGTATGTGTGAAAACAAACAGGTGTTTTCAAAATGTCCACACTTTTTTTATTTTTTTATTTTAAGCTCGCGTCATACTTAACCCTCATGCTTGTCAGTGAGTGTGCTGCGGTAGGAATTGCATGTATTTTTGAGCGTGTATGCATGGTGTTATCTGTGCGTGTGTGTGCATTTGTGTGCTCACTACGGGCTTGTGAGTGTGTGTGTTGTAGGTGTGTTGACACTGCTCCCTGTCAAAGGCGATTTGAGGCCAGTTCAGTCACTGTCAGGGCCGAGGCCAGCCGGGTTGTGGGGCGTCTGTGTTTATCAGCTCTGTTAGATCCTGTCATCCACCAGGCTCAGAGCAGAGCACAGGGGACCGATCATCATCTCCTCCAGCAGGTAAAGAACATTGAAGTGACAGGAAAGGACCCGCAACCACACACACGTGCACATGCACACACACACTTGAAAAAAAAACAAAAAAAAAACGCAGCTCTCAGTGCTGGCTAAACATTCAGGTGTGGAGGAAAGGTGTGTGTGTGTACGTGGGGTGTTAGGTTACATCCACATTAGTAGTTTTAAAAACCTATAACTTGTGCTACGTTTGCATCTGGCGTCCACGTTACTCCGACGTGTCTGAGCCTCTAAAATGAAGAGTTTTGGAAACGCTGCTGACTCCGTTTTAGTTTGGACGGGTGGAAACTTTTGGAAACGATGACGCAGACACCCACGTGTCAAACCAAAACATTATATAGGCTGTGATAGCCAATTTATCTAACATTTTATTTTTGGTTATTTGA
Source organism: Heterobranchus longifilis (assembly GCA_028570985.1). Lineage (NCBI taxonomy): Eukaryota > Metazoa > Chordata > Actinopteri > Siluriformes > Clariidae > Heterobranchus > Heterobranchus longifilis. Next base: position 1,663 of record JAOVVB010211208.1, read on the forward strand.
TGAAGATAGAAAGCTTTGTATGCTTATGGTGTCTTTTCTATTGCATCTGTTATGTTGTTACGGTTTTTACACAGTTTTCTTGCAAGGTTCTGATTTTTTCTAAAAAAATGTGTGAATTTTGTGGGTTTTTCAAGTAGTGATTAACTGTAAACTGTCAATCTGATCAGGCAACATTTCATATGACAGCATTTCATAGACAATGAGTGGAATTAATAAGATGATGTTTCTGGTTCTGCTTTTTATATATATATATATATATATATTTTTTTTTTTTTAAACTGCCATTGGGAGTCTGACAGTGCTGTAGGAGTAGGATGCTAAAAGCATCACTGTACAATGATAACATGTAGGAGTGCAATGCTAAAAGTCTACTACATACATTTAGGGTTCACCATTTAGCGATTGGTATTGGGCCAACTTAATAAGCTCCACTTATTCTATGCTTCATCATCAATCAGCATCTTTCCATTTAGTTTGTCTACAGAGAGAAACAGAAACATGCCCTTTGCATGCACCAACTTCATTTTTAATTATGAAAATTTCACTTCATCTCATTCGTCAGCAGGCAAAAAATACATTACGTGATGTCTCCAATTGTCAATACTTTACTCCAGAAAGCTGTGCTCTTTTTGCTATACTACAGCTCAAGACTTGTTTACTGTATGTGTGATTAATTAAAACGCTTTTTCTGTTCAAGTTTGAACAGCTCCATAGGCTGATTATTCTACAGTTAAGGTTTCTCCTGGTGGAATATCACAGATTTGATAAGTGGAGCTCTGTGCAGCCTTTTCAAGGCTGATCCAGTCGGAAATTACTCTGTAATATACACCATGTGTACGGCTACATCACTGAAATCCAAGGACAGATTGCAAATAAGTGTTTCTAATACCCTCTGGAATATCAAAATACTTTCGCCTCGGTGTCAACTTGTCAGCAGGGACCGTGTCTTTCCTTTCTGCCTTTCTTTCAGTCTTTCTTTCTTTCTTTGCCAAATGAGAAAGAATGTGAAACCGAGTTAACTCATGAATTGTTGATGACAGTTTTGTAGGTCTACAGCACTGGCGCTCTGGTGATTTTCAGATTAGTCGAATCACAAACGCTGTGGTTCGAATCAACACTATCAACCTTTTAAAAAAATAATTGGTCAAACCCTGGTAGGGATTAAACAAACTCAGAAAAAGCAGAAATACTAAAAGGCTTGCACAATTAGTCTACGTGCTAATTCGCAAGTTCTGCCCAGTTACACGTGTGGCAGTGGCTGAGGGACCTGGGGATTTAAGCCGTTCCACAAGTGAGTGTTTTATGTTAAAACAAACATCTGTTCAATGTTTTCTCATAGTGAGCTCACCCACCGGACAAAATTACCCGGGAAAAACATGCCCATCAAATGGTTTTTTTTCTCTCTGAGTATTAGCCTTCAAACACTTCCTCCAAAGAATCACTCAAACTTTACTTTTTATTATAAATTTAGAATCAGGTACAGCACAAAAAGATTAAATGGGTGCATAGGTAAAGGAGGGATATGGACAAAAGGGAAGAGAAAATGAGGCGGTGGATTTATAAATGCAGAGGGATGGAGATGCAGTGTAACGGAGGTCAGGATAATGACTGTGGACAGGTCCAGAGGAGTAGACCGCCAAGCCTTGAGTTCCACCACTAATAGGATTAAGAAGGATGGGATTCCCCCTGGAGGACTGGACACACTCACACCAGAGAGAGATGGAAGGAGCGACATCTCTGCCTCGCCTGGCAATACACCCGCAGGACTGGGTTTAACTGTGAGTGTGTGAGTGTGTGAGTGTGTGTACGTGTGCGTGTGTTGTACTTCTCTGAGGACGGGGATATAAAATGACCAAAATGTCCGCACAAGGATAGAAATATGAAAAAAATCCCTCTAAAGTGACAACATTTGGCAGGATGTAAGAAGTTGCTTTACACTGTGGACTTAAAACAAGACTATGTTGAAACCTGGTATGTGTCTGGACCGTGCAGTGTCAGTGTGCTTAGTGGTGGCAGAGTTGTAACAGGGATAGTCAGTGTTGTCCGTAACGTGTAATCCGTCCCAGCAATATTTGTTTGTCGTGTACTGAACTGAGAGCAACAGCCAATGGAGAAGCTCCAACTCCACTGACATCATCAACCACCTAGGCCCTCACTCAGCTACAGATTTTTCCCTTTATAGGTCTGGCTCCCCAGCTTTGCTGCGGTCCAGCCAAAAAAGACGGAGAAGCGGCGTTCAGTTTTTATGCTCCACATATTTGAAACAAACTAGCAGAAAACTGCAGGTCTAAATCAAGGCTGAAGACTTTTCTGTTTGCCTTTAATTAAATCAAATAATTATTAATGTCTCACACACGGCACTGTAACTTTTATTCTTGTATTTTATCTATCCCATCTTGTTTTTATTTTACATTATTTTACATGACTATTTTAACTGTTTTTAAAATGTCCTTTTAATGTTTTATGTAAAGCACTTTGAATTGCCTTGTTGCCAAAATGTGCTATTTAAATAAATGTGCCTTATGGGAAAGATTACCTGAGATCATTTTAGATCATTGGTTCTTTTTTTATTAATCAACAGTAAAACTATGTTAGGCCACTTTCGCCTGTCTTCTTCTCGTACCTTTGCATTTATTTTTTCTCGTTTCATCAGTATTTATTGGTGTCCTCCTCTCAACCCCCCCGTTGTTTACACACTTCACGGTTGCTCGCCTCCAACTTACCCAAATGTGACAACAACACAATAATGCACGCAAATCTCTTTCTTTTCTCCCCACTTGTTGTTCACCTCCTCAAACCACGCTGAGGCGAGGAGAAAGAAAGGCCTCCGTGTGACGGCGAGTGATGGTGACACGGAGCGCTGCCTGGGAGCCTCTTCACGGCTCTGTCCACATCAACAGCGAGCCAGAGCATTACATCGCCCGCAACACTTCTCTGTCCCGTCTGACACATGCACGCACACACACACACACACACACACACACACACACACACTGACGGCTAACCCCAACCTAAGTGTATTGGAAATGGAAAAAGTACAAAAACTTTGTGCTGTCAAAGTAACAAGTAACAAATTTACATAAACAAAAAGTTACTAAATTATTTTTGTCATACAAATAACAATATACTTAGGCTACATATAAAGTTTTATATGCAACGCAAATGGGACAAAACTTTATTCAAACTACTTTTGATGACATGGTGCTTATGGTGTAAGTTCTGGTAATTTGGGCTATGCTACTTTTACCACTTTTATGCAAATTTCACCTGCTGAAATTTCTGCAATTGTGTGAGCAGATGGTTTCTCCAACATTTCTCCAACATTTCACACACACATCAGTAAACATGTTTCTCAGTGCATTGCCTCTTTTCTTTTTGATGTTTATAAAGGTTGTTTATGTTTAAAGCATTTTGAATGAACCTGATTAAAATATTTACTGTAGAATAATTCCCTCTGTGGTCCTGTCACGTCATGCTACGTTGCCCAGTGAGCCGTTTTCCCAGAGGACTTCCCCCTTTAATGATCCCATGTAGAGAGGATGATATCAGCTCTGTGGCAAACACACGTTTCTGATACTTACACCGTTTTTCAGCCAGATAATCTTCACAAATTAACACCACTTTTATGATTTTAAAAGCGTAAATGCAATCAGCAGAAGTAAAAAGCTAATGTCAAAGGCTATAAACGCACAACACCATGGTCGCATGAGTTTATTGTATCGACGTCTGTCGTCTCACTTTTTAGCAATCGCCTTTTGTAAGACACGTAAAAGCTTCAGAACAAAACGTGAAAATGTCTTAAGTTTGTGTTATCTTATGCTCAGAATTGTGTGCCACCCAGGGACTACAGATGCAAATTAGCTTTTAGCTATTTCTGGTGCAATATATCTATTGTGCATTGTCCCTAAAATAAAATAAAATAAACCACAGACATTATTTCAGGCATATAACCCAAAAACTGAGACGAAAGAACAAGAAGAACAAAAATGCTAACTCATTTACAGGTTTTAGGACTCATTCCTGCAGTATTCTATTGTAAACGTGAGATTTCCATGTCTTTCTGATTATAAAGCAGGTCTAGGTGCTATAAAAATAGTGTTGTATTAGTAGTGTCAGTATCAAGATGCTCAATTAAATGCACACAGCCCACATTCAGAAACTGTGCCTTCAAATGAGCCGTCAGGACTTCAGGGAAGTTGTGATGTCACAACTATACTATATCTAGGTAGAATTTAAATTCAATTAAATTTTTATTTATAGTGTCATATCATAACAAAAGTTATCTCAGGACACTTTTCATATAAAGCAGGATTAGAACAGACTCAGTGATTTAGAAAGTGCCATTACAGTTATGACGGTGCAGAGAGCGCAGATGCGGAAGACCCGGAAACGCTGACCAATCAGAACACACTGGGCTTTTTCGGGAGGGGGGCTTAAAGAGACAGGTGCTAAAACAGAGCGTTTCAGACAGACGTGAATTCAGGTATATTTAGACACAGTATGAGAAAAATAATGTGTTTTTTAAACATTAAAGCATGGATAAATGTTCTAGTAGAAACCCAAAATATATGAACCTGAAAATTAGCATAATATGGGACCTTTAACCCTTACCTTAATGTGGATTTTAGCCCTAACTCCTGATCCTAAACTCGTCCCACAGAGCAGTCAGCACCTGCAAAATGTCCTCCTCTGCGTCTCTGTGCTTGTATCGGCCCTCAGAAGAATAGCACGACAAGTAGGCACACATATTTGAACACACACACACATTCCCATGGGTGTCCTGTTTGAACACTCCCCCACCCACCCAGCCTCCAGCTCAGTACTTAGGGAGCATATGCTGGGTGCTGTGTCCCTCTGTCCTCGGGGGCCCGTGGGGACCGGGGCCCCTGGCCGCCTGCCTCGTCTGCCTATTTATGACCAGAGCCAACAGGACAGGGCTGACGGATGGGCCCCTGAAGCTGGGGACAGGCTCGGGAGAGGGGGAGGCAGGGAGGGGTGGACGCACTCAGTCCTGGGCAATTAGAGGGAAGAGTGTGTGTGTGTGTGTGTGTTTGTGTATCGGAGGGCAGACAGAGTGTGAGTTGGACTTTCCTAATCCATTATCGCCGGGCCTCGCTCCAGGTGGCGTTATGTCGACACGCTGAACGGCGAGTGTGTCGTGATGTGACAGGTCGGGTGCGCGCGCCGCCGCGTCTCTGCACACGCGTGTGTGTGTGTTGGAGAGCGGACGCATGTGATGTGCGGTAATTGCTGCCCTTTCAGTTAACGGTTACAGATTGTCTTGAGAGGGGAAACTCAGTTCAGTCGGCCCACACTTTGTCTCTGCCGCTGCCAAACTTCACGTCTTTTCTTTAGGGGAGATTCAGACTCGAGAGGACGATGGAAGGAAAGAGAAACATTCCTGCTTTGTTTCGGGTGCTTTGAGCGTGTTGTAGCATGCTGTGCCGAGTGTATTTTTGACTTGTTTGACTTCCTGCGGTGAACACATTGGCTGTTGTGTTTCAGTAATCGACGCCTTCACACCAGCTCTGAATCTCCATTAAAAAGCTGTGCTTTTGGAGACATTTCTTCTCCTCTTTAAGGTGCTATGTGTGCAATTTTTCAATATCAATACATCGTTGCCAAACAAATTGTGATTGTTTCATATAATTGGTGTACTCAACTTCACAATGGAGTCTCGCTTTGATTCTCTGCCTGGCCCGCCGGGCTGTAGTATCTCAAAATTCCCCAGAGCTTGAATAGTGTCTGGTTTGTGCATATTTTCCTTTTATTTTCACTTTAGCAGGAATGCTTTGTGCTATAATCAATAACCTACTGTTATGCATAATTTGAATATTGACATCTGACTATTGTTTCATTGATTTTTCACTGCTGTTCGAAAATCATGCCGTTAACAGCAGTTGAGACTCCCGAATCCCATTAATCAGGAGAAACGTTTTACAATCTCTATTTAATATGGCAGTTTTTGGGCTCAGCTGAACGTTCAGGAAGGAGATTCTGTCACAAATGTCACCGCAGTGTTACCACACTGACAAGACTTTAGTTGACTATGGCTTGTAATACATTTGTTAATATTGTTAACATTTGTTGGGGTTTTTATTACAGCAGAAATTTGGGTTTTAATTGGGCTCGGGCCCAAAACTGCTGCATGAGCTCGGGTCAGGCTGGGATAAAAACTATGCAGATTCATAGTAAGAAAACACAGTTTTTGCTGTCCTCTTACACATACTCTGTGTATCCATGAAAATAATACAGATGTTGGAAGTGATTTCTCCATAAACCTTCAACCATTTGCCAGAATCTCTAAAAACCGCAGCTCTGTTCCACTAAATACCTCCCTTCCTGTTTTGTGCCATAAAGCAAGAACTGAATCAGAAATCACATTTTTACTGAGGATCAATGACTCGAGTCAGTCATGTAACTGGCGATCAGACTTTTCGGTCTGTTTTGGGGTGAAAGAGTGACGTTAGAGTAAACATCCCTGCCTCCAAAACCAGCTTTGGAACAAGAGAGTTTAAAAATACTATGAGGGTAAAAAAACGGAAATGGCGAGATTACACTGTGATGGAAACTAAGAATTGTGAAATATAAATTTCACAACAGGACGTCACACAAATAAGCCATTTAAGTGACACGCTAATCGCCTCAATTTGATCTGAAGGCAGCTTTCGTTAAAAGAAAATGACGCAGAAAGATTTTAATTTTTACAGCTGTATTGATCGGATCTGTGTACAACACCTCTAGTTGTAATGTTACATTCTGTGTTAATTATTTTAAAAAGTATGTTTGTGTTTTATCTACTAACATATTCTTGGTCAGCATAAAATGCTATGTTATTGAAATTATTATATACATTATATATTATTATTATCATTATTGCATGGTTAAAAATACATACAGAAATCAATGTAAACATCTAGACAACAAAACTGAATGTAAATGTGAGTTGTAGTGTATTTAATTATTCAGTCTATAAACCTAATTAGCATTACGTCGCTCAAGGCAAAACATTGGGAAGAATGTCAAGTATACATCCATTGGTATTGTTTATCATACAGTAGTACCGATAAACATGTAGAATTAAACATGTTGATGTATTTTAGATTCATGTTTTCAGCAGCGTGTGAAGTGAGTGATGCATTTTAAACGTACGTGCGGTGTTTTCACATTAAAGAAAAACAAATGGCTTAACTCACAAATGGGAATAGGATAATTGTGTGTACAGTCACATCCAGGAAGCATTCAGTTTCACATGATGTGCTTTACAACATGTTAACTGTTGATTTTAATCATTATAAAACACCATTTACATAATGCAGCTTATAAAAGTGCCATTTGTAAAAGTGTGTGCTTTTGTGCATGTGTGCGTGTGTGTCTTTATAGTTGTAGACTTGTAAAGGAAGTGTAGTAATTACATGTTTATGTAATTAGGTCAGTAATTCAAAGGAATAAGCTTGTGTGTTTCCCATTAGTAATAAAGTAGCCCTTTGTGGCCTATATCTGTCACAAGGAGGGCTGCTCTTTCATTAGTTAACACGCAAATAGATATACCTCTTCACAAGTAGTGCTTCACACACACACACACACACACACACACACACACACCTTGCATCTGGGGACACCTGCAGTTATGCAATACACATATTTAGTGATCACAACAAAATGTGGTGACATTATTACCACGGTCACCTCCCTCCACAGGCAAAAGCAAAAACACACACATACACACCATGCAATGCAATGTACACACAACACCTTTATGCACAAATGTGAGGAGTCTCACACACACATTTGTCATTCTAAAAACACACACATGCACAAACACACACACACCCAGCCCCCTATATTCAGGAAAATATTCATATACTTGCACATGTGTGCTTTGTGTTTTTCAAGTTCTATATTAAATTTCACAGTAAAAAAAATACAAATACAGTAGGACAATTAAAGTGCAATCAGTGCAAACATAATAAAAATGCATCATAAAAGTCAATAAGGTGAACTACATACATTCAACGTTTTTTTTCTGTCTGCATTTGCACGACACCGGGACGTAAAGTGACATGACATGAAGCCGGCCGGCTTTTCACCTTGACGATTAAAAATCGTGGTGTATTTTGAGACTGTCCTCCCCAGCAAAACGTCCCAACAGGTCATACATGCGTGCAGCAATGATGACCTATATTGACATTTTATTGTTAGGCTCGCCCTCTAGTGGCCGCAGTAATTAAGAGCAAAGCAGGAAGTCATGCAACGTAGTATTTAGACCAAGGTCAGTTTAAGGTGGCGGGTGGTGGATGGGTCAAACAAACACAGTACTTTGACCCAGGAGACTGCTGTTTGTGTCCTGTTAGAAAATAAAAGTGAACAGCGAGTAATTTTAAATTTGTGCAACAAGCAGAACTGTGTTATCACGTGCGTGTACGTACACACGGAAGAGAAGCAACGTAACAAATGTACTGATTTGAACACAAACCACAATATTTTTCTAACCTTTCTCAGCCTAAACCAAACCAAACTACATGTTTCACAACGTTAATGATGTGGTTAAGTTTAGGCATGAGAATGGAGAACGCTATTTCCAGCCACTGATTTAGCAAATACTCCTGTGGGTCATATTAGAGGGTATAAACGCCCCATGTGGTCTTGAGGATTTGTGTTACGTCTGTGGCCGTGTCCCTGCAGATCTCCTAGTGTTTCTTGTGTCCCCCCCCACCCCCCCCAGCTCCCCACACCTGCCAACAATCGGCTAATCACTCCCCTTAGCTCACTCACCTGCCATTAATCAGCTCATCAGCTCTGCAGTATTTCCAGTTTCTTTACCTGCTCATCATCAGATCGTTGTTTCAGCTCTTGTGGTTCAGGCCATGTCCAGTGTTTTCTTTTTTCTAGAGAGAATTATCTTTGCTGTGTTTTTTGCTTCTGACTCACCTTGTTCTCCTGTGCCTTAGGATCACTGTCCGCCGGCATTACCTGCCCGCTCACCTACAAACATTCTCACCTCTGCCTCACTCCTGTCCCTCCATGCTCCGCCGCTCCTCCACCACCA
>JAOVVB010211219.1:0-10710 GCA_028570985.1 Heterobranchus longifilis
AACCATCTCAGAAACTCTCATGGTTTCGTAGTATTACGGTACACGGAATTATTATAATCAGTTACAGTGAACATTTTTTCAAAACAGAAGATTTTTTTTTGGTTGAACAAACGCTTTATTATAATTAAAACTCGAAACTTTTTTAATGGAAGTATGTATACAAAGTCTCCCTTAAATTTAGTTTTTTTTCAATACTGTACATTTTCATGGTATACCACAAAACCAGTATATTGCTGCAACCCTACATATAACTCAGACTATAGAAGTGTAAAAAATAGGCAAATTATTCCAAGGATCATACATGAGGGGGTCTCCGGTATATTCTCTATCTCGTCAGGGGTCCTCGGCTGAAAAAAAAGATTGAGAACCTCTGGCCTAAAAGACCGGAGACTTTGCATAAACAACAAAAATAGTCAGTTCAGGCTCTTTGAGCTTGGCATAAGTTCGTCCCTACAGTCTGACGCAGACATACTTCCTCTGTCTGCGATGATCGAGGATGTGTACTTGGCTTACGTTCGTTTCTGTTGGCCATGAGGATGCGAGGCATGAGCTTTTCCTGGCAGTAGTCGCGGAAGGAGTCCCGGATCATGATCTCCTCCTCTGTCAGCTGACCCTCCATGTTCAGGGCGTCCCGCCAGTTAAACGGCACCTTGGCTGAGGGTCAAAACATGCACACACACACACACGCACATGCAGCGGTTATGTCACTGTGACATGTGACAGGAGAATGTGTGAAAGAATCTGGACCGAACAGGCTCGACTCATTGAAACTTCACTTACGTGCCTTCGCCGGTTTTTTGATTTCTTCAACATCTAAAGGAACAAAAATTTAAGTGTTGAGTCTTGTGGACAAATTTAAACAACTTTTCACCTCCTGTGACTTTCTTTCCCTTTTGGACAAAAGTGAAGAGTGTTTCCTACATCAAGGGAGATATTTCCCTAAAGACTGTCACTCCAAACGTTATCATTTCTTTCTATTAGTCATGGGACGATATGAAAATTTAATGTCACGATTATCCTGGCCAAAATAATTGCGATTCACGATATTATTCCGATAATCAATTAAATATGCTTAAAAGTCTTAAAGTGGCACTAAAACACACTGAAATCACTTTACCTTACATTTTGCTTTGTTGTGACTTTTTACTCAAAACATTACGACTTTTTACTCAAAACATTACAACTTTTTACTACGACTTTTTACTCAAAACATTACGACTTTTTACTATGACTTTTTACTCAAAACATTACAACTTTTTACTACGACTTTTTACTCAAAACATTACGACTTTTTACTACGACTTTTTACTCAAAACATTACGACTTTTTACTACGACTTTTTACTCAATACATTACGACTTTTCACTCAAAACACTGCAACTTTTTTCTTGCAACATTACCGCTTTTTACTCTAAACATTACGACTTTTTCCTCAAAACATTACAACTTTTTATTCAAAACATTATGACATTACAACTTTGTGACTTTTTTCTCGAAACATTACAGCTTTTTTTTAAAGAAACAAATACTTTTATTGCATCACAGATAGGATACTGTAGTAAACTGCAGTCAATTCGTGAGGATATTCAGGATTATCCCGATAATAGAAATTCATCCGTACTTCCTACACACGTACAGAATGAATAAAGAATTTGAAGTGTACCTTTTGCAGCTGTAGCAGCTGTGGCAGCTGTGCCCTGGGCTCTGGACGCAGTGACTGCAGCACATTTTTGGCTGTTGGAGAGCAGACGGGTGACGGCACCTCTGAGCGCCATGTGTTTACTGAATAAAGAGGGAAAGGAGATGGATCATATCAGCCTATTAAAGTTGTATTATTTATGATTATCTTTAAACAGCATGAAAGCACATTACTTAGTTAATGACATATTGTTGTGTAATAATGTTGAGTTACATTTGATTACCGGTACTTTTCTAACAAATGTTTTATGGGCAATAAATGAACATACAATCAATGTAAAGCAGACATTGTAGAGAGCAGAGTGCTGTAGTGTAGTTGTCTGGAAAATATGTCAAAAGAAGACATTCCTGCACGGAGAAGATATGCAGAGCAACAGAATGTTATATTCTACATAAGCCTTTAAGCTTTTTACACAGAATAATATAGATGTAACCCCTTTGTAATCCCCAACATTTTGATTAGTAACTGATTGCGATTACATTTATTTTGTAATTAGTTACAGTAATTCTCCCCAACACTGATTATCACTCCGACTAAAGAGGTTTGGCACTTGTTAGAATAACACTTCAGATGTTTTCTCAGGAAGAAAAACTGTAGCCTGTTTATTATGTTAGACATTCATCAGCACAAAGTGTACAATGTTCAGCAATGTTCAAACAGCCTAAATCAACGTGTCCATGCAACAGTGTAAACATTAGTGAGTTTTTGTTAGGAAACCGTGGTCTAACATCTATTTGTACAGTACCTTTTTCCCTCTTGGTGGGTTTATCTGATGATCCGGTGACTTTTCAGCGTGAGGTGAAGCTATAAAAGTTGCTTAAATAATATTTCGCCGGCTGCGACGTCACATGGATACGTAATGTTGAACATGGGAGCTCAGCTCCTCCATGACAGGTGAGGCGCGAGACACCGGAGGCAGTGCACGAGCTGTAGTTGTGCAACGCATGAAGTTATGCAACCAACTTTGGACTGCCTTTAGCGTGGAAATACAGTTATATATATATGATAAACTCGGGGGGTTTATCTGTTGGGAATATTTGGCGCTGCTTCCTGCACCGTGTACAGAGACGTGTTGTATGTTCTAGTAGGTGTGTGAGTTACATATGCAACTCATTTCCACACTCAAGATGGCGCATATGGATTGCTGTGTGGCCGGGATGTGAGGAGGGTGTCGGCCCACGCCCTTCCTGCTCATTGGCTGCTAAAATAAGAAGCCATGTACAGTATCTGAGGGCCTGTCTCTTACTTTTGTAATGACACTGCAGCTGACAAAAGACAAATACAACAACTAAAACAACAACAACAACAACAACTAAAACAACAATAATCAAAGCATCTTAATGCTGTGTTAGGGGTATTTACCCTTGATGTGCTAACATTGTGAGGAACATGTTATGGTATAGTATGTCATAAAAAAGTCATAGCATAGTACGTTATAAAAAACAAATCTAAGTATAGTAGTATAGTATGTTATTTTAAAAAGCCATAAATAAGTCATAGTATAGTAGGCCTAAATAATGAAAAAAGCCATAGTATAGTATGTTATAAAAAGGTCATCATATAGTATGTTACAAAAAGTCATAGTATAGTATGTTATAAAAAGTCATAGTATAGTATGTTACAAAAAGTCATAGTATAGTATGTTATTAAAAAGTCATAGTATAGTATGTTATAAAAAGCCATAGTATAGTATGTTATTAAAAAGTCATAGTATAGTATGTTATTAAAAAGTCATAGTATAATATGTTATAAAAAATTATAGTGTAGTATGTTATAAAAAGTCATATTATAGTATGTTATAAAAAGTCATAGTGTAGTATGTTATAAAAAGTCATATTATAGTATGTTATAAAAAAGTCATAGTGTAGTATGTTATAAAAAAGGTCATAGTATAGTATGTTATAAAAAAGTCATTGTATAGTATGTTATAAAAAAGGTCATAGTATAGTATGTTATAAAAAAGTCATTGTATAGTATGCTTATATAATAAACATGTCATAGTATAGTATGTTAGAAAAAGTAAAAAAAGTCATTGTTTAATATGTTATTAAAAAAGCCACACAAAATGTCATAGTATAGTATGTTAGAAAAAGTCATAGTATAGTTATTAAAATGTCATAGGTAGTATGTTATTAAAAGTCATGGTATAATATGTTATTTAAAAAGCCACAGAATTGTCATAGTATAGTAGGTTATTAAAAAGCTATGGTATGGTATGCTATTAAAAAGTCAGCCTAACGACTGAAAAAAGACAGACAACCTTTTACAGTGTAACCAGTTATTTTTAGTGTTTTCTTCTGGATAATCCAATTAAAATCAATTATTAACATGACGTCAGGTGACTTTACCAAAGAAAGATGTTACTAGGAAGCTTGGTAACATGTATTTATTTTTTTGTTTGTTATTTAAGATGGTTAACTGCTCTCATGATGGTTTTCTTAAGAGATGATTACATTTCATACCTTTAAATTATTCATTGCTTTACCGGCACACCTACACATGACACTTTGGTGGCAGAGCAACACCTGTCACAGTTCACCAGCCAGCCAGTTGAGTTATGTAAAATATGTCGTAGTCTCTCATCAATGTTTGTCTTTTAGAGGAATTTTTCATTTTTGTAGGAATGTCATGGAGTGTGTTTTTTGTTTGGTTTTTGTAGGTCACGTCTCAGATTTGCTGTAGTGTCTATAAGAGCCGAGAGGAGCAGAAAGTAGTAAGTCAATCATTTTTTACTGTCACTTCTCATGAAAATGTGTTTCCAGATGATAATAACTGATTTTTTATGATTTATATAGTAAAATGAATAACTTTTCCTCGGAGTAGTGGAGACTGTGGTCCAGTGCTGGAAGACTCATATCCTTAAGTAAATGTAACAATACCACATTATAAAAGTCCGGCATTTAAAATGCTATTTAAGTAGGCATAGAAGGATACTCAGCAAAATGTACTGAAACTATCAAAAGAAAAGTAGGCTACTGGTGATGCAGAATGTTGTGTAATTAACTTGTGATCAGCATTTTAAGGTGTATTTGGTCAATGTTGAGCCATTGTTGACTATACTGGGTTTTTATTGGGTCACCAATCAGCAGAGTACAATGCATAAAAATGCTATGATGTTTAAAAATTTTTTTTTTAAACCAAGACACAAATTTCACAACCAAAAGCATGACCTGCTTTTTTAACAATAACAAAAATAAGTGCTATGAAATATATTAATTAATTTTCCTAAAATAGTATAAATAATTAAAAAAAAATTCAGATCAGATGTTTAGAATTATTGATGTGATGTACCTACTTTTATAATGAAATATAGGGCCTATACATTTCATATACATTTTAAATTCATAGTTTGATGTGTTCTTTATCAGTAGTTTATAAGTGTAGATGGCAATTCATGATGTACTTTTGTACATTTGGATCCTGGGGAGACATCAAATTTCTCCTTTGGGTCTGGAGCTGAAAAAGTTTGGGAACCCCTGCTCTATAACAATAAATTATATTTTATACACTGATCATACATTTTGTATGGAAAACCCTTAATTGATAGATAGATAGATAGATAGATAGATAGATAGATAGATAGATAGATAGATAGATAGATAGATAGATAGATAGATAGATACTTTATTCATCCCCTTGGGGAAATTCACAGTAACTGTAACTAAAACCGTCAAATACAGTGGAGCATACAGTGGCATGATAATACTACAATAAAGTAGGCCTACAAGAAGCTCTTAATTGCACTTACAGCATTTATATTGGCCTAGTTTATTTTTCACCACTGTAGCCTACTTTGTCTCACAAGTGTGCACACACAAGATTAAAATAACTACGAATGTAAAAAAAAAAAAAAACGCTCTCTGATTTAATTTTAATCATTAAAAGGAGATAATTTTAAACGTGTTTCTAAATGCATTATGTCCATTAAAAACATATTAGTCTATGCTCCATACATTCCATTGAATTAGCGGAAAGCCAAAGGTTGTTCCGGCTCAGGCGCGCTCTGATTGGCTGTGGCAGCTGTCAGTCACCAGGCTCTGCTCTCTGATTGGCTGTCACTCTTCTCCCGTTAGCTTGGGAATGCGCCGTGCTTCAGTTTGGTTTGGGATGGTCTCTCTCTCTCTGTCGCTGTTATTGATGTTTTTTTCCTCGACATTTCCATGGTAACTGTCCTGTCTAACGTCTGATCAGCAGCGAACAGCCGAGCAGTGTGAGAATGGAGCTGGAGGAAAAAAACCCGGACCCAAAATACGGTAAGATCAGCTTTATGCTACTGCTTTCTATCCGATCTTTGATTTTTCTCTAAACGGGCGAAGAAATGGAAACAATGACTGCAAGGGATGGATGGGTGTGGACCTCATGGGTCTTATGCAGATCTGGAGTCATCCTCATCCTCCACAGCCCGGTTACAGCCTATAGTTATCATCTTTTATCTCAGAAAATTGGCACTGAATTAGACTTTATTTTTTACATTTGACAATGCACAGTGAGTGAAAGCAACATGTAGCCTAAATGTGTGGTTGTATTTGGCTGGTTTGCTCTATTTTGACAGCCTGTAGCCTATATAGCTTCAAAACTACACACCTCAACCTAGTTGTTCGTTGTTGGTAGACCTATTATGGCTTAATTGTTACAGATAAAGATAAGAAGGCTGCCATCCATTCAAACAAGGCCTGTCTTGATGATAGGCTTAGTTATATTAAACTAGCTTCAGCTTGTTCTGTACTGCAGGAACACATAAAAACAGGCCAGGTTTATTGTGTTTTCCCCTGGGCTCAAAAACCATTTGGTGTTTTGTATACTGACATATGGCCATTTCATGCACATGTTCTCATATAAACTCATGCACTTCACAGATGTTAATTGCTTTTGTTCCCACTGATTTTTTTGCATGTACATATTATGGATATTGATAATAAAGTAGCATATCTATCTATCTATCTATCTATCTATCTATCTATCTATCTATCTATCTATCTAGGGCTGCATGATATGAGGAAAATATGCGATGTGCGGTAACGTTGAACATTGCGATAACGATATTACTTGCGATAAATAAACAATTTATCAGTACATCGGTTCTGCCCATAGAAATTAAATTACATTTATATGGTTCTGCCTTTCTGCTGCTTTCAGTATACTGTTAAAATACAACAAATTGCTTGTTGAATTAAAAAAAAAGATATATTCTTGTGCATCTATCTATCTATCTATCTATCTATCTATCTGTCTAAATACAGCTGGGATCGATATATCTAGCTATGGATCCCAGCCAAAGACATGACTCATCGCTAATTATGTGTGTCACACATGCATTTTCTCA
This sequence comes from Heterobranchus longifilis, assembly GCA_028570985.1. NCBI lineage: Eukaryota > Metazoa > Chordata > Actinopteri > Siluriformes > Clariidae > Heterobranchus > Heterobranchus longifilis. The sequence goes on from JAOVVB010211219.1 coordinate 7,023, forward strand.
ACTTAGCAGCCTGGCGTGGTCTCCTTGTGTCTGGGCTGGGTTGTTGTTGGTAGGGACTGTTGAGTCATGAAGTTTCTGTAACCAGTGTTATTCTTGCTTTAATACCCCCTAGTCAGTGTTGGTACATGAGAGGGTGGCCATAGCTCAAAAGCAAACCGCAGCCTTCACACTGGAATTTAATTGGGGCACCAATGCTGTCTGATTGTTAAGTTATTCCTTCTTTCACAATGTAAGATGCTCCCAACAGCCCACACCCACAATAATGTTCTCCAGTCAATCCACGGAGCTCCCACTGTGGAGCATTTCCTTGTTGCTTTCCTTTTCTCCACGTCAACTCTTTTTCCTCCGCCCTCCTCCCCCGCGGAGGCTAAAAGGTCAAAAACACAGTCCTTCTAAACCGGAGATAAAGGTTTATACGATGCAAAACGCACAATAAACATTCCAGCTCACCAGTATTCTTAAACAGCAGTTTCTATGAGTAGAGTTTGACCTGTGAGCAGCAGTTCCCATGGTTGCCTAGTACTGTCACTACTAGATTTTCCCACTGTGTGTGCATGCGTGCAGGCAGGCTGCAGCCTGCACGGCCTGGACTGTGTTCAGCCTTGCCTGCTCTACCCAGACAGTCAGAGGCTTCCAGTCAATATTAAGCTGGCACTCAGATGCATTACCACAAAATGCATGCACACACACATGCAGGAGCACACCCTGAGACACTAAATGTTTCACAATGATTTGTCATTTGGACTGCTGGTTTGGGAAAATCAGAAAAACTGTTGCTGTTTGATTGAAGTTTCCGTGATGAGTAGAGAGAGAGACAGTGATCTGAGCCAGCGGTCGTCAGGTTTTAGATCTACAAACAGAGACTTTAATGTGTTTCTTTCCTTTTAAAACTATGTAGGCCAATGAACTCATTAGTAGTTGTCAGAAGGGAGTGTTTGAAGCAGCAATACAGCAGTAAAGCTGCTAGGGCTGTCCTCGATTGAAGAAATTCTTAGTCGACCAACACTAATACGATTTTGTGGACTAATTAATTAGTGGATTTAATTGACAGATCTGTAAAACAGAGTTTCATGCAAAAGCACCACTTTAAATCGTGTGTTTACCAGAGATGTGCTCATAAGTTTCTTGGAAATAAGTCATTCAGCATGAAAAAAGCATAAAAATGACGAATGGACTCAATAAATTTTAGTCGACTAAGACCAAAACGATTAGTCGACTAATCGACTCAGAGGGGGCAGCCCTAAAAACAGTAGTACATACAGTAGTTTCTGCGAGCAGAAAGATAGAAATGTCAGGAATAAGAGCAAAGGCGATCTCATACTGTCTGCTGCATGCAGTCAGTGTGCGCACACACGCACAACCACAGTGGCCACTAACCCATTATGGTAGCCAGAGAAGGAGTTATCTGATAACCCCTCTGGGCCCATTAGTGAATCATATCAGTCATGACATCATCACTTAAAACACGGCATGTTGTCAGCAGAAGCAGTATTACTCCACTTGTAGCATTCACATTGGTTTCCATTCCAATTTTAAAATATTTCAGGATTTTTCTGAAATATATATTGCACTGTTAAGATCAGTAACGTTTGGTTCTTGTTTGGCAGAGGTCTTGAACTCCATATGGACCGACTGATACAGGACTCGACATTAAGGCTTGTCTGCTTGTCCGGGACAAGTGGATTTTCTAGGACAAGTGGAATTGAAATGTACTTGCTCCAACAGACAAGTTAAAAGTCATAAACAAAAAAATACTGTCACAGACTGCGGTCAGGTGCGTTGTTTTGCGAAAACTCGGTCAAGCCAGCCGTCACTTAGATTTTGATGCTTAGTAAAAGTAAAAGTGACATAATATTGTACATTATATGAAATCAAATTATAACAACATTTGAAGGTGTTCTACTGTAGTGGGTTTTTTTTAATTTAAAAAATGAGCCACCAAAGATAAATCATCAAATTATCATCTTTGACTTGTCATAAAAATCTTTCCTGCCTCCAGGTTAACTGATTAACTGCTTAACCTGATTATGACCATGAGGGCTGCACAATATATTGTTTTTTTTAATCAACATCACAATATCAACTTTCACAATAAACACATCACGAAAGATTGTGACATATCGCAAAATGATTTTTTTTTTGTTATTTGAACGAGAGTATCGGTAGAAAACTGCTCTTTCAATTCAATTCAATTCAAAAAACTTTATTTGTCCCCAGGGGGCAATTGAAGGCACATAGAGCAGCAGTGTTCAGTTCAATTTGTTAAAATAAAATAACTTCCTTTCATTTTTTTTTTAATTCAACAAGCAATTTGTTGTATTTTAGCAGAATACTAAAAGCAGCAGAAAGGCAGCACTGATATGACTGTTTATTTATCGCAAGTAATATCGCTATCGCAATATTCAACAACGTTATCGCATATCATATATTTTCCTCATATCGTGCAGCCCAAATGACCATAAACATTCATATGGTTTTACTGTACAATTTTTTGAGAAATTTAAAGGGAATATCAGCTTTTATGACATTTCAAAGATGATTATTTGATGATATTTTAACTTTGGAGTTCCCTTTTTTAAATAAAACAACAGTACAGCAGAATAACTTGAAATTGTATTAACTAATTAAATGTATTAACTTAACTAAAACTTGTCATTTTTTACCCAAAGTGACTTTTGTGTCTGGTCAAGTGAAAAGTAAATTAGAAAGGTAATGTTCTGTGATATCGTCTGTGGGTTTCCACCATCAGGGTCCCTGGAATACGTAATGAACTACCTGGGGAACCCAGGCGACCCAAATTAAGGGGAAAAAAATCTCTTCTTAAGGTTCCTACATCTACTGACTGACACCAGTAAACCACTATCCCATTCATTTTGCTCATTACATAAACAAACAAGACATTTGGCAGCTTTTACACAACAAATGTGCTGGAATGCTTTTCGGGACAATCAGAGATTGTTTTATGGCACAAAGCGTGTGAAGAGCCGCCTGTTCCTCCAGCTCTAATGGAGCTGTGTCTCTCATTTTAGCAGATGGTCCAAATCACTTTCAGTGTTTATCCTCTTCAGTGAAGAGAAAGAAGAATACACACAAAGTGATGGCACGGAGAGGGAGTAAATACCCAAACAGCAACAGCAAACCCTTTACACTTTCTATATGAATAGGTAATGGTTATGGACTGCATTTAGAGCCCAGTTATATAGATACTGATATCATGTATCATTTTAGCTTATCGGCATTAGGCATGGGACGGTATGAAAATTCACGATAATCATGAAAATATGCTCCAAACTCTTAAAAATGACACTAAAACACACAGGAATCACTTTACCTACATTTTGTTAAGAAACATATTTTTATTGCATTATAGATACACAGTTCTTTTTTTCCTTTTTTTTTTTAGTAAAATTCTAACAATCTTAAATAAGGTAATCATAAATCATAAGGTCCCCATTATTAAAAATGTCATTAAAAAAGGCATAGTATATTATGTCATAAAAGCTTGCAGCTGAACTGGCCCACAGAGATCTTAAAGTAAAATAGAATAGTCTGTTTCTAATCCCAGAGTTATTAATAAATTAAAAATATTTACAGCTTTTGCTCCTGTATCAAGGGATGGGCATCATTTCAATTTTATCGATTCCGATTCCGATTCTGCAAATCGATTCCGGTTCTTATCGATTCTCGA
>JAOVVB010211250.1:0-10710 GCA_028570985.1 Heterobranchus longifilis
CCCCCCCCCAATCCCCCGGCAGAGCCACGAACGTACCTTTATGGGGGCTTTGCCCGTGATGTTCGCCACCAGGAAGTTCATGGCGATATCTTCGCAGTTCATGTGGGCGTCCACCCAGTTCTTGATGTCTCCGGGCATCTTGTATGTGTACAAATAGTTGAAGTACTGGAAGGGAAACAAATGATCACGAGGTGTCACATAGATATACTGCAGACTCATTATGTGGAATAATGCAGACATTGTTTGACATCATGGTGACCCGAGAGTATGTAGGAGGAACCACGGCACTAGAATTTGCTTTGAGTGTGTGAGCTTTTAAGTAGAAGTGAGATAACCTCGCTCTACCTATGACACTCTGCTCGTCTGTCACTGTAATCTTCTTGCCTGAAATCCTACACAAAACCGAGGTCTACAGGAAATTCTCAAATCCTTTCTGCAAACTTCATTCTGTATTTGATTTCCACATATGATGGATACTTTCCGTTTCAAAATTGGCTCTGTGTGCACCATTACCAAGCAAATATAATATCCACGAGTAGCTCTGAGGGACACGTGTGTGTAAAGGCCTTTTTGTGTCATGAGTACTTCCACAAAGAATGCAAATAATTACACAGTGAAAAATGTCGGAGATTTTTCTGAGCTTTCGCGCCGCAAATAAAAGCATCAGCCAATCATGTTGTGTTGTATACTTATGAGGAATATAAAACAACATGGAGGCTCTTTGTAGACAGTCTATGGTCCAAATCAGGACGGCAAACTTTATTACTCCTTTCAATCTTGGCAAAGGCCAGATCCACTCCTTCCGTTCTTACCTTTCACAATAAAAGCCTGAGATATACAGTATATTCCATGTAACTGTTTATCTCAAATTTCACCAAAAGGAAATTCATAATAGCTTACAGGAGCTATACAACAACTGACCTCAGATCGATACAGCTCTGGGTCAATAGTGTCCCGGTAGTTGGTCCTATGACTGCGCGAATTACGAAACTTTTAGTCAACAACTGTCACTAATTCACATCTCTGTCGGTATTTATAATTTTTATGCAAATTATTTCGCTTCCGAGTATTTTGTCGTGTCGTTTATTCATCGTGTCCCCGATGTGTAAAGAGCTAAAGAGGTGCTCAAGCAGCCACAACTACTTAATTTCAGGCTTTTCCCAGGTCACCTTGTGGTAGAAGGCGGCTCCAGTCAGAACCATGGAGACCTCGTTGGTCCACTCCGACTCATACTTCCACTTCCCCATTTCATGGTCCCAGAGGTGCAGCCGGCCGGGGTAGCCCACCAGCCTGTCTGGGAACTCCCTCCATACCTGGAGCAGGACAGGAAACAAATAACTTATTTTCAGGTGAATTGAACTATAAAGGTGAGAACTGATGGCTTACACTATAAAACACGAATGATTAGGGGGTGTTGAAATAAAAAAAGTTACTCTTAAGTTTCAAAATATCTCTGAACAACTGAGTTTCAGAGCTTTCTGATTGGCTGAATATCTCGGGTCTGACACCAGCAGCCAGTCCGATCATCTGGTCGGACAGACAGCTCCTCGATCCTGCCTGTAATTCCATGTAATTATCCTTAAACTGAGCACAATTTTATTAAATGGCTTCTAAATGGATTCAGGTGAGTGTGCCGAGCTGAGTGGGGCCCGGCAGGTATGTGGGCATGGAAAGCATCAGCTCTCGACCTGTCATCATTCTTCACACATCAAACACATTCAGCGGGCAGTCAAATCCCCAACTAGTGGTGGAGAACGAGACTGTAATCTCCCTGAATGACTTTAAACTCCAGGATCAACTTGAAATGGTTCCCTGCAATACGTGCCATCAGAGGAAAGATGGGAAAGTATGGTCAAGGTTTTTTTGGGTTGTTTTTTAGAAAAAGGGGGGGGGTCTTTTTCTCACCTCGTAGCCAAACTGCAGTTCATCAGACGTCAGCATGATGATGTCGTCATCGATCGCGAGCACGGCTTCTGTCTCGATCTCGTCGTACGGGAAGAAGCGGTTACTCAGCTTGTTCTCTTTGGTTCGCACGACTTTGAGAGGAACGCTGATCTTTGGCCAAAGAGACTCTGCCAGGCGGAAAACAATACAATAATAGCAAACACATTTCTAGTTTTGTACACAGAGATGCAGAGCTGAAACAATTCAGTCGATTAATCGGTTGATGAATCTGCCAAACTTTGCTGGTTGAAGCTTCTCAAATGTGAAGATCTGATGGTTATATTTGTCTTATATGATGGTAAGGTGACTTATCTTTACATTTTGCACTGCTGGTCGCACAAAATAAGTTATTTAAAGATGTCACTTTGGGCTCTGGGCAACGGTGATGGGCATTTTTCACTATTTTCTTTTTAAAATTGTAACGAATTATGTATTCGTACCAAACTGTTTCGGTGCAGGACGTTCGGTCCAGTACGCGTCATTGGTCCGGTACGCCCTGTGACCCAAACACATACTCTAACTAGCCTATTTATGTTTACTACCAGAATAGAAATTCTATAGCGCAAGCTTTACCAGGAAAGTTTTAGCAGCACACGAGCCACTGTTTGATGTTTATACTTTTCAAAATAAATGAAAAAAAGGTCTTACACCCCTAATGTAAATGGACATATAAATGGATGCACATAAATGGTCAATAATAACAATACCACCAACTAAAATAAAACAAAAAGAACAACAAATTAGGAGGAAAAAATAAAATAAAATAAAAATAAAAATAACAATAATAGAAAAAAAAGAAGACGCTTCCCATTGTAGCGTCCTAACTGTAAGTGTTATTGTTGCATCAAAGAGTGCAATATAGGACAAAGGTATGTTAACATGCACATACAGACACATCTATACCCATACATGTATACACACATATATATAGACATATTTGCACATAAACACATACTGTATACATCACATATACACATGTGCACATGTATACACACATATATTCAGACTCCCATTAATAATTGTTCGGTTAACTTCGGTTATACTATTATTGAGTTGCAGCCCCACATAGATATATATAGAGAGTATATGAAACTATAATACACCTTTTTTCCTCAATTTTGAACAAAATTATAAATATGGCCACAGTGAGCGTCTAAAGATGGGAGAGGAATTATGATGTCATTTACCGCTGACAGAGATATTTGAAGTCTGTCCTGCCAGTGGAAAATAGAGCTCTGGGAGTTTAACTTCACTCATTGTATCGCTACGCTAACCTCAAGAACGTGCAAATCTAACCACACTGCGATTCTTCATGAGGCACATCAACAAAGTGTTTTTTCAGAGGAGCGTTTCAAACATCTTGGGCAGTGTCCATGGCACGGACTATAGCACAGACAGATCACACAGAATGTGTCCCCTCATTAATGGGCTAACTGGGGCCTGGCAGCCTATAAGAAGAGCTCCAGGTCCTCCAAACCACGTCTGAGGTCTCCTGTCAAAAGCTATTGTCAGGAAAACTGCTATGTTTAACGCCCACAGTTTCTGCTTTCACTCGGTCCATGTTGCTGTCATTCCTCTTTTATTTCTTATGCTGCAAACAGACAGTAGGAGTGAGAGAATTTAGGCTATTATCTATACTGTTAATTCCTCTGTGACTTCCTAAACTGTAGTCATGAACCAACAAAACAAAATTCCATGCAGTGAAGAAGAAGCTATGGCTTTTATGCCTGCCCTCTAGGGTTAGGATTAGTTGACTAATCGGTCGTTTTGGTCTTAATCGACTAAGATTTCTTTAGTGGATTAGTCTTTTTTTCTGCTTTTTTCATGCTGAATGACTTATTTCCAAGAAACTTATGAGCACATCTCTGGTAAAGAGAAGATTTAAAGAGGTGCTCTTGCATAATTCTTTGCGGAGGAAATTAATCTGTCGATTAAATCAACTAATTGATTAGCTGACAAAATCGTATGAGTGTTAGTTGACTAAGAATTTGATTCTTTAATCGAGGACAGCCCTACTGCCCTCTGCATTTATTGTAGCTGTGTGGCAGTTAAAGGAGACCTATTATGCTTTTCCTTATTTTATGTCATATATATGATCTTACAATGTTGGATGTTCATATTAAACATGGCCAAAGTTTCAAATAATGAGGTAAACATTATGTAAAAGTAATCTCTGTGAACAAAAACCTCAGGTTTCATACCGTTGTGAATACTCTGTTTCTACCATTTTTTTCTACTTTGGCTACAAGCTGACGTCAGCTTGTGACTTATTTCTTGATATGATCATCTCCTCCAAGCACGGTACTGCAAGTGTTTACATTACATACACTGCTACATGTAGTTACATGCTAACGTCAGCGTAATCTTGTCTGTTAATTTCTCCACGGTTTCAGATCAGATTCCTGCTTTAGTTTTAAGTTTAGAAGCTTTTATTGGTGATTTTTCACAGTAGAAAGTGCCATTATTCCCCTGCAATGACGGTGCAGGGATGCCGAGATGCGGAAGATCCAGAAACCCTGACCAATCGGAGCAGATTGGGCTTTTTAGGGAGGGGGGCTTAAATGGAACGTTTCAAACAGAGGGTAAATACAGGTATATTCAGACAGACTGTATGAGAAAAATAATGGTCTTTGGGGGTTTTTTTTTTTTACATTAAAGCATGTAAACATGTTCTAGTAGAAACCCGAAATACAAATATAAACCTGAAAATGAGCATCATATGTCCCCTTTAATCGCAGCTGCTGTACAGGTACAACAGATGATTTCTAAGAACAGATACAAAAGACAATTTGATAAACATGTCATTTAAGTCTGTTATAAAAAAAATATGTTCAGACTCACAAACTACATTTTGTAGAAAAAAAAACACATTAATTTGTTTGGTCAACATCTTCTTTAAAAAAACACAAGAGGAAGCAAAAATAGGAGCCTGTGAAGATATGAGATCAAGGCTCGGTGCAAACAGGGAAATCTGCCTTCATATTGGACTGAGCCCCATGAGTCTGACCCGTCAATGGCCCCTTGTTAATTCTAATGGGTCACAAAGCTCCAGCCAGGCGCCGCTGATGCCTCTAATGAAAAGGCAACTCACAGCCACGAGGGAACACTTCAAAGTCGTCTCATTACTTCATTACATTAGCCAACTCTTACAGCGGCAGGACCGATTTAATTCCTGCTCCAGAACAGTCTTCGTCTACGTTAAGCAGTCAGTGGGGTAAGACCCGATTAACTGTTGTATACGTAATTGCCATATTAAAGCAAATAATTAGAGCGCAAGGTGCAATAAATAACAAATAATAAGCGCCTACTATGACACATCTATGATGGACTACACCTGATGATGAACAGTAATGAAAGACAGAAACCTAAACTGAGTGTATATTAGAGCCCGACTCATTTTGGACTATCACAGACTTATCGGTATCGGTATGGGCAAATATGTTTTCCGATATGAAAACTTTTTTTACAGAACATATAATGCAGAAAACAATGCTTGGGGTGATTTAGAAATGGTGTCATTACATAGTTCTTTACTTAAATGATCAGCAATTGACTGATACTGAAGTAAGGTTGTCACAATACCAGAATTTTTAACTATGATACAGTACTAGTATAAAAAAATGATACTCAATACCTCCTTCGATAGAAAAAGAAAAAGAAGCCCTAGGCACACAAATTAGGATAATTTTTTTGGTTTGTTTTATTAACAACCTGCACACAGTGCTGGTACAGAAAAAGTCACTAAACACCAACACACAGTTGATTTTCTTCTTCTTCTTCTTTTTCACAATTTCTGCTTTTTTATAGCTTTGGTACTTTCGATACTATCGGATATAAATATCGTATCATTTTTAAACACGTAGTATTGAAAAAGTATCAAAGTATCGATACTTTTGACAACCTTCTACTGAACATACAGTACTATTTACCATTTTACTTAATTTGGATTTATTCTTTATTTTCTCAGTGTTCATTGCTAGAAATAGTTGACAATGTAATACATGTTAAATATTCTTTAATAAAGTTATTTGTTTAAGAAAGCAACCTCCTGAGTACCTTTGCATAGTCATATCGGTGCACAATCCACATAGAAAAAGTCTATTTTCATTCCAGCTCAAAAATTCACTATATCGGCTGGCATATCGGTAATTTTTCCCCACTAAAATTAATATCGGTCTCAAAAATCCCATATCGGCCAGGCTCGAGTGTATATACAACTATATCTTTTGTAAAGCTTCGTGAACTTTCTTATTTTTGATGAGAATCTGCTACACTCACCCTCAGGAGGACTCTTGTTCTGGTTATTCCACACCACCAGCAGCTTAGCCAAGCTCGGCACCTTGGAGATTTCTGTGATGACTCGGAAAAGACTCTCAACGCGATCGTAGGTCAGCACCACTGCCGTGAACCCGGGTGCCCTTGGTGGGATAAGTGGCAAGAACAGAGGGCTGTTCACACTCGACCACTTCTACACAAGATAGGAGACAAAGAAAAACACAGGCTGTTTAGGCCACAAACAATCTTTTTTCATTTCCATGAATAGCTACAGTAGAGCCAGCTTCATGTCTTCTGTGTTAACCCCGTCCTTGTCTGTCATGTTTTCCATGATTTAATGTACTATAATAGTGCTTCACTGGACAGTGAGGTCACCTGCAGTAATTTCCAGATTATGGTTTTTATTATGGAGCAAGAATCATCCAATAATGTCTCTCCGGGGCTAACAGAGGCAGAGAACTGGATGCTAAAAGCTTCCAGTCAGAATGCCAAGTAAACCCTACAGAAGTAGCAGCACGTAAGGACAAGAAATACTGGGAAGGAGTTAGCAAACAAGACAGGTTGGCTACCCTTTGTATCTACTGATTATTATGACGAGTCTGCTGGGATGTACGAGACATAGGGAGGGAGAGAGAGGAGGAAGGGAGTGTGGGGGGGTGGGGTGGGAACAGCAAGTAGTGGCCGTCTATCGTCAATGTGGAACTTGGCTTTTCTTTCATTGCTCCCCTTTAAAATGGCTTGTAAACCCCAGGAGCCGCACTGACTCCGGCTTAGATCAAATGACACTGTTAAATGAAGGAAGCCACAGGAGACTCTTCTGATGGTACAGGGTCCAAAATGAACTTTTTGGTTCAACTGGACATAAAATTGCATAGGATATGATGTCATTAAACGCTGCAGCTCAATGTATTGGCGTTGCTGTCATAAATGAGCCGATCTCTCCCGACCCCCTTATCTGTGAACCATTTTAACCTTCCACCGTGCTTCCACCACTCCGGCCACATACTTGCAGACTCTCTTTGTGGTTACGGGTGGGGGAAAAAAAAAATCGATTCACCAAAGCATCGCAATTTTTTTGGGACGAGTTTTAAAATCGTTTTTTTAAATTCCAGAATCGATTCAATTGCTTCATTTTAGTCAATGTGGAGGTAGAAGGAAGTTACCGCTTTTATTGTGATATAATCAATTTAGAGATTTTCCAAAGTAAGAGTCTCTAGAAGTGTATGACTCAACTTTTTCCCATGGTCTAGAGTTAAAAAAGTAAACACAAATCACAATAAATCGTAATATCGAATCGCAATCGGGAGAAAAGTGAATCGTCCCAGCCCTATTTGCGGTTAGAGCAAAATTCTCCTCTGTGGTGCCCGACGAGTACCACTGGTAATCGAGTAGCGATCTAGATGAAGTAAGTATCCATACTGACGGTGGACAACGAGGGTCAATCAAATAATTGCGATACAATTATTGCAATTAATAGTCATTGGTTGCATGTCGTCACCAGTGTGCAGAGCAAAACATGGTCAATCAACATATGTGTTGTAGTGATGAGAGTTTGCAGTGAAGTACGCCTATTTCAGCAACCCGCCTACGGCGACTGACCTCATTTATTTTATCCGCCAACATAGATTTTTACTCTCTTTTGGCGAGTGATGTGTGCTAATTTTGGACCCTGGGTACGTGTGCACTAGATACTAAACTTTAAAAGTTACAGTCATTTGGATTACAGTGGCACCAAACCAGAGACAACTAGTGTTAGTCTGTGTGCAAACAATAACTTTCTCAAGTGAAATAAAAAGATAAACCATATCTTTCATTTACAAGCATGTGCTGCTCTAACACTAACAACTATAGGAGCACCATGGTTCACTCTTGATGAAATTCATCAAAGGCTCCAAAAACGTTCCACCCTGGTTACAGTGACAATCAGTCTGAGCAGAAGGGCAAAGAGAGCATATCTAACACAGTAAATCTGTGGGCTTCTTGAAGTCCATATAAACTGTGTTTCTCTTCTGGGCCCAGGTGGCCACATAGTGATTATGTGGCTCCTTCCACAGCATCAACACAAGTCTGTCAACAAAGACACAGCCACTGCCTTTTACACAACATCAGTCACTCCTCCACCAATAAAAAATCACTTTACTGGCAAGTGGAAACTTCCTTGTGGTCATTCTCACATTGTCAAACAAGCAGAGGGGGAAATAATAAAACTAACACATTTACGCAGCACAGATTCATTTAAACAGAATAAAAGAGGTTAGAGACCATTTATTTCATTTGTCAAACTGAATAAATTAGATGAAAAGAAAGCCGCGGCTCATTACGTCACGAACAGATCTGAAGGAGTTACTGTGTTTTTTATACGTTATATTTATACTAAAAAAAGAAGAATTTTATTTGGCTATTTGAACTGCTTGAGTGGTTCTTTGTTAATCTTATGGGTACAAAGATTAAGAGCAAAATATAATGACAAACTACCAAGTATTCAAAATGCCTTTATCTGTCTGTCCTATCTGTTTATCTGTAGAAACATTCAGATACATATTACACAGCCAACTTAAACAGCGTGTGTATTACTAATGTACACAGAAGCAGTAGTGGAAGATTACATCTAATCTTTCAATGTATTGCTGAATGATGCAAACAATACAGTTGCAACACAAGATAAATTCATTAGAATATATTTTTGTTATTATTCTGGCTCGACTTCAGCCATCTGGATTTCAAAACAAAATGACAGACTGAGGTTAAAGTGCTGACTTTCAGTTTTAGGGTATTTAAAGTATTCACATCCATAGTGGGTAAACAGTGTTGGACTCATAGCCTTTTTACCCTTGGGGGAATATATGTAATACATTTTATAGTACATGGTTAATCAGATGCGAATGTAAACACCATGAAAATAAAGTTGAAAATCAATACTTCACAGCAGTTCTTTCATTTCAGATCTAATGTGCAGGACAACAGAGTGAAAACTAAAATGTCCAAATATTGACAGACTGTACTGTAACCTAAACAAGATAGCGATCAAATATGACTTTCATAAGCCCAGGTGCCAATCACCACAACATTCTTTAAAACTCTGAGATGCCTCAATTCTTATAATGTAGAAACCTTACAAGTATGCCCACTACCTACAACTCCAAAACAAAAAGCAGCTTGTCCCTTATTCTGAAACCCCCCTCCAAAAGCACCAGCAATCCTGGGAAATGTGCTTTCAATTACCAGCCTAAAGACTACAGGAGGAGAGGGGGGAAAATGTCTGCCTGATTTATTTAGTGCTCTGTGGAAGTTCTTCTCACCATCCATTCACTGAATCCATCGAGAAAACACTTCATCTCCCATCTCAGGCAGGAATGGCCAAAGGTCTGTACCCAGACACAATTAACCTCCTCTGGGTCTGAACAAACCTTGAGACCTGAGTGATACTGATAGATTGCACCAGAGGTTGGACGCTCTGACAAAACATTTTGACAGAAGTGAGCAATGTCAAGTGTAACTGCTGATTAACCAGCTACCTGCTCAGAGGAAAACAGGCAACAATGGTTAGCTTGACTGTAAGCCTATTAAGCCTGAATGACTGTACAGTATAGGGTTGTCCCGAATATCATTTTTGGGGCTTCGAAGCTTCAGCTTCAGACCTTTGCCAAAATTTCGCTCTGGGCGCTGGCGGCATGGAAGGCTCTGTTCATCTGCATGTACTGCCATAGCATGACACAGAGCCTGTTGAAAATCAGCAAAGTTTCCCTTTAATCAGAGCATTCATGAGAACGTAGCAGAGCCCAGAAGTATTTTTGGAACTTATCGATGACTCTCTGTCAAAATCAGCAGGGGGGAGGCACGTATAAACAGCTGTTTGTGACATGTTCTGTCAATACCCGGGACAACGCCGCACCTACACAAGCACATGCACAAACAGCGCTATCTGTCTGAGAATATTAGCCAAACTAATGTTGATGCATAATGAATAATGTTGGGATTTTTGAGGTAATGCATGTGTAATAACTTTAAAAAACAAAACAACCCGAAGCATTCAAATACTGATTTGGACGCCGATTACCATGGCAAGGGTCGAAGCTTCGAGGCATTCGGCCAGAGACAGCGGATAAACCGAGACCCCGAAACTCAGGGTCACTTCCTGTATCTGTGTCACGTGTGTTTAGTTATGGCCCCGCCTCTTCAGGAGACCAGCAGCAGTTCTGAGTGTATTGATTCCAATGGAAGAAGTGAACGTGAACACATTATGATCGATTCTTTCGCCCCATCGACACCAAAGTAAAAATTGGACCCAGTTTTCACAAGATACATATCTCCTGAACATTCAGACACTAAAATGACATTTTTCAGACGGACAGATCAGGAGAAAATTAACTTTGCTCGAGACCACAGATTACAATTTTTTTTAGTGTTAAATACAGCTGTTAGCCATGTAGATATCTAATGTTAGCAAAATAAAATATAAATAAATTGTGCAAATATAACTTTTCATCCATC
>JAOVVB010211280.1:0-10710 GCA_028570985.1 Heterobranchus longifilis
GTATCTTTACGTATTTGTTTTTTTTTTTCTCCGCTGTACTGAACTCGCACCGAGCCGAGACTCCGGGCCATGAACCGATCCGTGTCTTTTGTGTACCGTTACACCTCTAGAATACACTTTTGAGTTTGTGGAGCACTTGAGTGATCATTTACATGTAGCTATAACCGAACCTAAACTGTACCAAACAGAGCCAAAACTGTACTATGAGTTTAGTTCCACTCTTAATTAGGGTAATCGGGCGGATTAATGACATTTTGAGATAATCTGCATCGGCCGATTATCTCAGATCACAAGTCCGACCGAAGTGCACAGTGTGCAGATCTACAAAAGGACCAAAAACAAAGATATGCTGCTTGGTGGTCCTGCACACTGACATTATTTTTATTCATGAACTTTTAGACATTTTAGAAAACAAAGAGATGCTGCTATCTGCTGTAAGGCTGCCTAATATATATATATTTTTTTTATCATCATCACGATATCAACGAAAGACTGCGACACATCACAAAAACACTCAGGGATTTTTTGAGTTAGTTAATAGAAAGTATTAGTAGAAAATGGCACTTTAAATTGTAAATATCATTCTTTTTTTTTTATCGTTCCTTTTGTGTTCAGTTAAATAAAATAATGTTGGAAATAATTAATAACTTTCTTTTTTTATTTAACAAGCAATTTGTTGTATTTTAGCAGTATACTGAAAGCAGCAGAAAGGCAGAACTGAGTACAATTTATTATCTGTTTATTTATCACAAGGAATATCGTGATTGCGATATTCAACACCGTTATTGAATATTGCATATTTTCATCATATCGTGCAGCCCTAATCAGCTGAATAATTGTTAAATAAATGTTCATTTAAGTTCAGCAAGTTTATGTCACATTTGTTATTGTTATTATTATTATTATTATTATTATTGATATTATTATTATTAATAATAATAATAATAATAATAATAATAATAATAATAATAATTGTATTTTTTAATTGTTGTAGGCTATTTTATCAGATGCAACCCCCCCCCCCCAAAAACAATAAAAATCTGCACTAAAGATTCAGCAGCTTGAATTAAATAAACACCTATTGGCTGTCAAAGGCCCACACTGGTTAAACCCAACTATTTTAGAACAGTGTAGGATTGTGACTGCATGTGTACATACATATACCAGTGAGTCATGTGATTGTCTTTGTCTCCCCCCAGATCAACAAGGAGAACGGTATAGTGGAAGCATCACGCATCATGAACCTGTACCAGTTCATCCAGCTGTACCGTGACATCACCAGCCAGGCTGCTGATGTGTTGTCTGCAGAGGGCGCCACCGAGGGCCCGTCTGCCCAGCTCCCCTCCACAGACTCCTGCCAGGCCAGCATGTGGATGGGCAGGTAGGTGCACATGAAGAGACCAAAGAAATCAATTCATGCCGTTTTTTTCACCACACTTAACGGTGCTGCTGGACAACGGAAAAGGGTTTTTCACATGATGGATTTAACTATTCATTTCGCAGCAGAATGACTGGTTTATCCCCCCTGGGTGAATTCCCATCCATAGGAGGAGCTGTCGGAGGCTGAGCGGATCTGTTTTACATTTTCATGCATTTTTATAACACTGAAAGATATTTTTCTTGGGCAAATCCTTTGAATGCAAAGCCATCAAGATTCATCCAACATCAGGTGTTTCACTGATACCTTCCTCCTTAGAAAACAATGAAAACGTTTTTTCTGTTTTGCGTGCCCGTGCAGAGTGAAGGAGCTGACTGATGAAGACGAGTGCTGTATCTGCATGGACGGAAAGGCCGACCTCATGCTGCCCTGTGAACACAGCTTCTGTCAGAAGTGCATTGATAAATGGTAAGCGGATGGATTAAACACACAATATGTAATTTTCTGCCACTAGGGGTCTCAATCCCCAAGGGGATGAATAAAGTATCTACCTACCTACCTACCTACCAATCAAAACAATAACCAACAAAAACACTGAATAAAGCAGCTTCACATTAAAAATCAGTGCGTGTTCGGCTTATCGGCGATGCGGCTGCCGCTAACGTTTGCTCAGCTTTTTTCTCTGATAATTTAATATCCAGATGTCCGATGACTCAAATCCTTCATTCGGTTAAAATATATAGTTAATAACCACCAAGATCTAAAAAGTGCATTGTAAAAATATGACTTAAAACTGGATAAAAAGTCCATTCATGACAGCTTCTGTCAGACAACCACAACACTGACTCATACGCAAAGAGGATATGACATCATTTACAGGCAACCAAACCAAGTACACAACTCGACAGCTGAAATGAATTTCAATAATTCTTCTATTTGTAATCATGTACAGTTGTCACAGAGACATTTTATTCTCGCATTATGAACAAACAGTAATTATTACACACTCTTCTGTTTCTGCAGGAGTGGGCAAAGCCAAAACTGTCCGATATGTCGCCTGCAAGTGACTGCTGCCAATGAATCGTGGGTAATGCCTTATTTCCCCACAGAGGACGACATAGCTGGCTACATCCTCAACTTGGCTGATGAGGCGGGCCACCCACACAGGCCTTAACACACAGCAGCACACTGAGCCAATTAGATGACAAGAGAAATCAACCTGCACCAAGTAGACATGTTGCAACACAAAATGTCACTTACACTGAGGAGGAGATTTTTCCTTAAAAAAAAAAAAAAAGCTAATAACGTGGAAGAAACCAGCAGGGTTTCCTCCTCCTTTGGTTCTTAGCGACAGGTTTTGGAAAATGAAACCTTGTCTCTTTTAAAATCCCAGGATGCTCTTTGTAACCCAAGTATTGTAGATGTGGTGCTTTATGGGAACTGTGTGTGATAATACGTTGTCTGAGGTGAAAATTCAGTATTTGTAATATGTTATAATAAATAATAACCTATTAATTTAACACACAGGATAACCAAAAGTACAGGTGTTAGGGTAATGTTCGGTTTAATTTAACCAACATGGGAGATGAAGACTTGTTGGGATTAACCAGGCACTTTAGGAAGACCTCAACAAAGGTCAGCCGTCGTATTCAGAGAGGGTTGATAAGTATGACTCGTATATTCATAGTCGTGAAATTTAAATTGCTAGTTCAACATTTTTGGAAAATACCCTTATTCGCTGGGGAGAGTTGGATGAGAAGACTGACACCACTCTCATGTTTGTACGGTAAATAAGAAGCTACAGCCAGCTGCCGGTTAGCTTAGCTTAGCACAAAGACTGGAGACGAGGGGGAAACAGATACCCTGGTTCTGTCCAAATATAGCAAAATATTATACTATTATACTACCAGGACCTCTAAAACTCACTACTTATAGGAGCACGTTATAGGGTGCCTAAGTTTGTAGTTACAAATCCCGGAAATGAGTTAGCATTGTGGCACCTCCGGTTCCCTCGTCTCGAAGTTAATGTGTTTTTGTTTAGACGTCTGAAATAAGGTCTGTGGTTAACACAAGCTTCGGAGATTTTAACCTTTTGTTCTACGATATAAAATACGTCGGTAAATACCCCGCTGATACATTTCAAAGCTTTTATGTGTGTTTTAAAAAGGCGGTTGCTAACAAGTGGCTAAATGAGACTACAGAGGTTGTCGAGGACATTAAACATCACGACGGTGACGTGGGCCGCGAAATGTGACTTGGTGTAGTTCGTTTATAGCCTAACATTAGCTTTTTACTTCTGCCGATTGCATTTACGCTTCTAAAATCAAAAAAGTGGCGTTCATATGGAGAGATTATCTTACTAGACAAAACGTGTAAGTATCATAAACTTGTGTTCGCCACAGAGCTTATTTTCTGCAGTGATCCAATATCCAATTCAACTACAATTTAACTTCTGGTCTGGCCTACAAAAAGCACTCAAGGTCTGAAGGTCTGCACTCTCTGAGTGCCCTTCTAGTTATTTTATTTATTTTGACTGGATTGCTCTCGCTGGGTCTGGTGCATTTCAGTACATTAGAAGGCAGTTTTTGTATAAAAGAAAAAAAGAAAGAATACATGATAACACATTTTTGGAAGGTGGTTGCTCTGGAAATTATTTCTTCAAAATGCTTTTGAAAAAAAAATGTCTTATTATATTATATCATTATATGAAATGACTAATAATTTTGACATTTTGGGTATCTACTGTGAGCAGGTGTTTCCCAGTTTAAAGGCGCATTTAGGGAACGTTTAATTAGTAGAAGCCTGAAGCAAGTAGATATTGCCTCCAAATACTGGCCTCAAATAAAGCAAGTCCTGCATTGCAAACACTTTCTGTCCCTTATTAATAGTCAACTTGTATCTTGTGTTGTCATGGGATGAGGATTTTTGTTCTCAAGTGAATGTGAAGACCGACAGACACATTAAATTATGCATGCAAACTGGTGTAACAAAATGTACTCAGTGGCCATTAAAGGCAAAATTCATCCCTAAAACAGGTCCCAGTGACTATCTAGGTCTGTTTACACGAACAAATCTGCACTTTTTAATTATAAAGACATTTCATTTTAGAAATATTGTGCAAAAGGGCATATGTTCTTGACAGTTTTAAAATAAGGTAAGGGGCACAGCCATTATCAATACCATCAGCATCACCAAAGCTAAAAATGCACAGCTCTCATACAATATATATGTATCATGTGTGTGGTTGTAGTGTTTATAAATATGTATCATGTGTGTGGTTGTAGTGTTTATATATGAGAATAACAAATAATAGATATCAGGAAAGATGAAAAATGCCTTTTCATCAAGCCAGTCTATCCATGGTTTATGGGAATTAAAAGCTCTGCTGTCTTTGGAAATGTGATTGCTTGGCCAGAGATATCAGTTGTATAATTCATAAAGATCCTGGCAGTTGATATAATAAGAAGAGTTCATCAATTTCTCGAGGAAATTACTCTGAGACTGTTTCAACATGTGCAAAGGCTGTCCTTTTCCCACTGTCACTGTGAAATAATGCAAATGACTGTGTGGCCTCAATCAAATATGCACCATCTGCAAATCTGTCTATTTTATGTGACATGCAAAGAATCTCATACAAATGATTCAATAACAAACCATGCTGTTTCTATTCTCTTCCCAACAGAGATACAACTACGTCCTTCTGTTCTCAAAAATCGAGATAAAATCAAACCGCTCGAGCTATTTTTCCATTACAGTGCGATGGAAAAATAAATCAAACTTATGTACAAACATAGCTGCTGTCAGTTTTTGTGTAACCTCTTCAGTGTTACGAAAACAAAAACCTGGGCTACGGCCTCGACTTCTCAACACGACTCTCCCACGACACCCCTGTGATGAAGGCCGGTGCGTCTTTAAAGACCACGCCGTTGCCTAAACTAAACGGTGTGCCCGCCTCAGCTGTCCACGTAATCTGGATATTACCGGATTCCAGCTGAGGTCACAGATTAACCTGATGAGACTAACCTTCCGTCCTTCAAGAGAAGATGTCCTCTTTGTCCAGTTCTGGCGAGGCAGGTCTCGAAATGTCAAAAAGAGGCTGCGGCGAGCCAGCGCTCGATCTCCTGGCTTTGAGGAGTTGAAGTGCTTCTGTGAGTTGCGCCTCCAGGCCGGACATTCGAACGTTCAGGTTCTTGAGGTCGTCCTTCAGCTCCAGCTTGAGCTCCTGGAGCGAGGCCTGAAGCGTCTGCTCGGGGATGGGGTAGAAGGCGTGCCTGGTCTCCGGAGGCTGGACGGGACTGCGGTCCTGGGGCGTCATGCGGAATTCGCCCACTTTGTCGAGGCGCAGGTCACTTTTGGTGATGCCGCTGTCACACGAGTCTGTCTTCTTTAGAGACATCTGCGACTCGTGCGCCTTGGTCCGTTCAGGTAAAGTCTCCATGGATTCGGCTTTGGACACTTTGTTCCAGTTGTCGGTTTTGGCCATGGACTCCTTGAAGCGACCCCAGCCTTTGACTTTGACCGGCTCGGCGGCCCGGCCTCCGACCAGAGAAATGGCAGATGGCACCTGCAGCTTGGCCGTGTCCGAGGGCGGCGAGCTGCCCGGGGGCGTCGAAGATGAAGGCGCCGACGACGAGGGCGTCGCTGGGCTCTCCGTCACCGTGACGATGCTGGTGGTTGTGATGGCTGTTTTAGCGATCGGGATGTCCACGTACACGGGGCCCTTCTCGATGTCGTGGTCATCTAGTTCTGGCTTGGTGGTCACCAGGCGAGCTTCCTTCTGCTGGCGGAAGCGCTGGAAGAGTTTTCGTACCGGGTGATCCGGCGGCAAGTTCAGAGGGGCTTCATTTTTACGCCTCTGTCGCTCCTCTTCCTCTCGTTTCACATCACTGATCTTTCGGAAGACGATCTACAAGAGAATTGAAAGTTTTTATGATTAAGGACCCTTCTACACGTATATGGATATTTTTTGAAAATAGATATTTTCCTCTACACGCAAACAGAGATTTACATCACTAAAATTTTTGAAAATGCCTTCTAAGGTGCAGATTTTTCATAACTTTGGTTATTGTGTATCCATGTGGACATGTAAAAGGGAGCGTTTGGGAAACGATGACGTAATCTCCTGCATGCCCATAGGGCGCCTAAGTTTGAAGTTTGAAATCCCGGACGTGAGTTGGCATTTCTGCACATCCAGTTCCTTCATCAAATGTCAATGTTTTTTTTTGTGTGTGTGTCTGTGTGTGTTTTTGTTTAGATGCCTGAAATAAGGTCTGTGGTTAACCCTTTGTACATTGGTTATGATGTAGTGTGGACAGAGATATTCAACAGACAGAATCTTTTTTTAAACAGAGAAAACCATCAGTTTTAAAAAAAAATCCATATACATGTAATAATAATAATCACCATCAGGTTTGTTTTGAATGATACAAGCACACACATTATATTGTAATGCCTCTAGTCTCTTCAGATGAAACAATAATAGTATAAAACGTGATCAGTTAGGTGAACAGCTGCATCTGTCTTGTTTGTGTGAGGAAGATTGTCAGTGTTTCAAAATGTGTGTGCTTTGTAAATGTCACTTTTAAAGAGGCTATTCCCCCGACATGGAGGGAAAGTTCTTGTCATGCCTCTGGCTTACCACACAGCTGCTAATACACAACTGTGTTTTAGGCATTCGTGTTACTAGTTTTAGCTTTGCAGTTTTCCTTCTGAACTTTGGATTGATGTTTGTGAGTATGATGTCATTGAACAATTACATCTCCCATGAGTCTTAGCCACAGGCATACTTTTAAAAAAAAACTCTCATGGAAGCTGTAGTTGCTGAATGCTAACAGAATAATTGTTAAACATGATGGATCGTTCTTTATCTTGAAAATAGTAGTTTGACAAAATAATCCCAACTCAAGCTCCGCTTACCAGATTTTTTTTCTGGAGCATTTCACAGTATCACACGCTTTTCAAAATGTGATACGTAATTTATAAGCCAAATTGAGAAGTCCTAAAAGTGCTACTCCAGCATGTCAACAGATCTCAGATCTCCATGACAACTGAGCAAACACGGCTGGAGTGATACGGTTGAAAGCTCTGTAAAAAGCTAATAAGTGGACCTTGAGTTGGGACTGTTTTGTCAAATCAAACAAATCCCAAATAACAAAACATTAGTGGATGTCAGAATCTTCATGAAAACTGCATAAGTGAGTTTTAAGAAGAAATTTCTTCTTAAGAACAGTTGGTGAATGAGGCCCATTGTATCCATTTGTAGCTTTTTTTTTGTCATCTACTCTTTTCTCGTTCCAGGGCATGCCACTGAAATGCAACAAACACAAAAGCAGTCATCATTTTTGAAAAGGGAAGACAACATATATTTTTCTCGTCATAGCAACGCTGCTCGCTTCGAACCGCTCGAAGGTCGAACATATCGCGTGCCGGATTTCCCAAGTCGAAAACAAAAACCTCACCAGCTCCATTTGAAGGCAGTGTCTGACTCCGTATTCAATCCATCTCTGGATTCCCTGATGTATACATTCACAAAGTATGGGACCCTGGTGAATAGTGAGTTTAATGCAGCGGATGAGATTGCCTCTTCATATGCAGGCAATTCAATCTTTCTTGCACTCTCTTGGGCAGGCTAACCTTATTATGAATGAGATAATGATTGGTAGCCACACTTGAGTTGTTGATCACAGCTGTTCATTTCTGAATGAAGGATGTCAGAGTGGCTTTCATATATGGCAGCTGTTTAATGGAACTGTGTTTTTGTATGAAGTGTACTATGTGTTGTTTAGCTGTGTATGAGCTCGTGCCCAGTTAGGCTTCATCCACACTAATATGTTTTAAAATGCGTAACTTTTGCTACGGTGCTGGTGTCCACACTACTCCGGCGTTTCCGAACCCCTAAAACGGAGACGTTTGAAAACGCTGCTGACCCCGTTTTAGTTTGAAAACTTCAGCGTTGTGTTTTAGTCTGGACGGGCAGAAACCGGGCAGAGACATTTGAAAACGATGACGCAGACACCCATGTTCTCTTTCAGATTGGGTCTCATCAGTCACGACGTGTCCTTCCCTGATTCGTCACGCACCAATCACATGACCCTTTACCGGAAGAAAACGAAGAACATCAGCCTTGACTACCAGTGGTTGATTCAACACGGATAACTAATTACAGGCTGACCTTGTTGTCGATGCTAGCAGCTTTTCTGCATTTCATAATGCTACTAATGCCTCAGGCCTACCTGTGCCGACCGTTAATGTGACAAACGAGGACCACAATGAAAATAAGTCCTGGACTTTATTGTGTTTAATTCCTCAACAATGGATACTAATGGTTGTGGCCAAATTGGGGCTTTAAAACAGTTGTATTTTAACATCTGTTAAATAAAACTCATCTCAACTCTACATGCGCAGAAAAAAGCTATTATTGGAGCGATTTGCGACAATTCCCGTGTCCAGCAGCGTTATCAGCCCTACACCGTGTTTACACCGGCACGCGCTGGTCTGTGATGTGCGTTTTCAGAGATCATTTCTGAGACGGTGTTAAAACGCTCATGAGGACGAAGATCGTTTTCACTTTGAAACATTTTAAAATGAAAACATATTAATGTGGATGTAGCCTTACTTACTTTTACATTTGTGTCATTTAATCTAGAAAATTTACATTTTCTAAAGGAATTGTGTGTTTAATGTTTCTGGTAGCAGCCGCACTTTGGGCTTTCTTGCCAAAAGTTAGATGATAAGATCGATATCACTCTCATATCCGTCTTTAGAGGTGCTGGTAGGTTGATTTTGTGCCTTTGGACAGAGCTGGGTTAGCTGTTTCCCCCTCTCTTTGTGCTAAACTAAGCTAAGCTAACCATCTCCTGGCTGTAGCTGCATATTTAACTGACAGACAATAGTGGTTACCAATCTTATTATCTAACTCTCAGCAAGAACGCGACTGAGCGTATTTCCCAAAGTGTTGAACTATTCCTTTAACATGAGCAGCCTAGTGTGGCTAAACAGAGAGAGGAAAGATGTACCTGTAGAAAGAAAAGCAGCCATTGTACTCGCCCACACACACATATTACTATGTGACCTCTGCAAAGCACAGTGAAAAAAAACATCACAGCAATGATGACTCGTCAGCAACAAAAAAAAAAAAACACGATGCAGAATGTCTATTTAAAGTTCAAGCGCTTATTAAAAATAATGGTCTGGCCAGAGGAAAAGTAACAGGTCAAAAGGAGTTGAAAATCTAATTAACTTTAGTTCGAGAAGCAGACAAAGATTTTTTTTGTAGTGGCCTGTTTTTCAATTGTAAAGAAAAATGGGAATGGAAATATATGGAAAAATATTTTCACAAATTGTTTTCCGTTCATAACATTTATGAGTTGAATTGACTCAGTTTAGTGAATTAATTTTATTCTATGAAGCTCTACGTATAGCCTACAGCTGTAGAGAAAATGAGATAGCTGAAGTCTTCAGGCTATAACTTTTAAAGCCCAAATCTGAACAGAGTGAATTGTCTTTCTGGGTGCTATCTGAAGAGTCACTCACCCTCTTTCGCAGGTTGTAAGTGAGCAGCAGATTTCTTGAGAAGTGGTTGGAAAACGCCGTGTAGAACTCCAGCACCTTCTGCAGGGCGTCACGTTTAATGACGTGGAGGTCGCAGTAGGTCAGAGCTCGGACGTTGGCACAGGCTTGAGCGAGAGTCACTTCTTTCCAGAAAACATCCCCAAATACATCTCCCTTACCTGCAGAGACAGGACACAGTTTACACCAGGTAATTCTTCCAAAAAGTAAAGAAATAGAGAAATAAATGACTTATTAATTCAGTACCACATTCCACCCTTTAATAATGTTGATAAATAATTCACTAATGCTTTATAGATCAGTTATATACCTTTTATGAGAACACATTTTGGGTTGCCAGGTTGTGAAAAATCCCGTTTGCAGTTCTTTTTCTTAAAAAACGACTCCATAGTAGGTTGTTTGTACAAGCAGCTTATTACGACCCATATTTACATTTATTGTTAGGCACTGACTTCTAGTAGCCGTAGTAATTATGACAGGAGCAAAGGAGGAAGTCAGGTGACGCAATATAAAGAGCAAGAAATTCAGCGAAGGGAGGAGGACGGGGTGGATGGGTCAAACAAACAGGGGACTTTCACCCAAGAGGCCACTGTTTGTGTCCTGTGTGAAATGAAAAGTCGTATTTTAAGTTAACTTGTAAGTAAAGTTACGTCACGTTCTATGTCACGTACGTAATGCACTGTAACTATCATGTGAGGATAATGTAGAACAAGCTGATCATTATTGAAAGTAAAACCCCGACAGGGTGACGCAGGACCCTGACT
>JAOVVB010211291.1:0-10710 GCA_028570985.1 Heterobranchus longifilis
ATGACATATGATTGTATTTTTGAGTTTGGATCGGTACTAAAAAATGAGCAAATTAAATTAAAAAAAGAGAAAGGAAAAACACAAATACAATAAAATAAGATAAATAATTAAATAAAAGTGACAGGGATACAATAGATGTGTATATGTTAAATAAAAGAGACAAGTTAAATCAAAATCTAAGAATAGGAACATAGTTCACGAGGAGCATTGACGTTCTACCTTTATCTTTCTAAACCTGTCCCCAAACCTCCTCCTCACTCATTACTTCATTAAATAAATACAGTGAGATCGTGTATATAATGCTACAGCTCAAAGACTTCTCTTTGTAAGGTGTGATATGAGAGGCTGCCATATTGTCAGCCTTTCAGGACATGTTATTCTTTCTAAATGTACCAGTTAGGTCACGCAGCTACATATTGGAAGTAGAAACTGTTGATCCTTTCCACGACAGAAGTCATATTGTTTTGCAGTAAAAGACAGTAAAAGAGGAACTGTTGTTGGGCTTTAGTGAGTCTTCTTAATGCTTCGGAAACACCAATAATAATAATAATAAAGAAGTATAATCATTTTTGAGATGTTGTTGAGGATATCAGACCACAAAGATGCAACTTTGGGGAATAATACAAAGCTATGAAAAGTTGACATTTATCACAAGTGGATGATATGTTTGGGTAAATGCTGTGTATTTAGACTGTGGACTAATGGAGTCTATGTAGTATTTTTTAAATTGTACAAGACAATGTCTGGTGTTGTTTGAGCATTTGTGTGTGTTGGAGACTTTCTTCCTCATCTGGTATTTGAATACATATTTGAATACATATTTGAATACATATTTGAATACATAACATATCATAGCTGATAAAAAAAAATCTGTTTTGGTATGGTAGCATTTTAAGACAGCTATCTATTATTGACTGTTTTTCAAATTTTTTTTTTCTTGCTCAGGGACACACACACACGCACACACACACACACACACACACACACACACACACACACACAGGAAGAAGAGGGGAGAGGTGCAGCGTGTGTGTGCAGGTTTTATTGACTTCAGCTGACATGGTTGAAGGAATGATGCTATGAAGACAGAATTGATGTCTGGTCACATATGTGAAAATACACATGTACATACATATGATCAACGCACACGCACACACATGCTGAAGAAATGATGAGCTTTCATGCGGCTGTCGTAACAACATGTCAAAGACACAGGACAAGAATCAGCTGCTTTCATCTTAAGGTCGGCAGTCCTGGAAAACAACGTGGTATTACGATCTATAGACACGTGTGCTGGTACCATGAAATAAATCTAAAAACAGTGTTGTGAGTAATAATTCCAGGAGAATCTGCTGCCTCAAGTTACTACAATTCAAAATAGAAAGACATTTTACAATAAGACATGACAGAAACCTGATCTCACCAACTGAAGACAGCAACATCTTTCAGAAAACAACTGGAAAATGGTCATTAAAAGAGCTTTATCCCATACAGAGAATATATATATATATATATGTATAAAAACACATGCACCCAGCAACATATACAAAGCATGTAAAGATAAAACAACGTTGACATTGGAATAATTGGAAATAACCATTAATCCTTCTAATCTGACAAATTGGTGTTATTTTGCCATTTGATAAAAGCAATTATTTTGTGAGCTTTGAAGAAACAGAGCGACCGCAGGTCTGAAGTCATCGGTGTGCCTGCAAAGCATCATGGGAGCTGTAGTTGTTTAATGTTATTTTTAACTAAACAACCGGAGCGACGTCACGTTCCCCGTCACGTGTGATCACATGATTTATGTATGCACGGAATTGATTTAAATATATAATATGTAACATTTCACCATTTAAGTGTCTAAAAATGACTATTTTATATCTTGGTTGCTTTAAACTCTGCATTTTAACCTGATGACTCGGCTGACTGGACGTCTGGACCTGAAGTCATCAGAGAAACAAGCGGCGCTCACGTTAGCAGCAGCTAACTAGCTAGCTCTCTTTACACGTGTGCGTCAGAAAAACAGATATTTAACGTGAAAGTGCTTTTATTCAGTGTTTTTACCGGTTTTGGAGAAAAGACATCTGGATAATCCGGCTCCAGATAAAAACCTCCTGAAGGCCTGGATCTGAAGTTATTAGAGAAACAAACGTTAGCAGCACCTCTCCTGCCGTTTTTAACATGGAACTGCTTTATTCAGTGTTTTTACCGGTTTTAATCACTTGGTCCGTTTATTCTGGAGGAGGAGACCTCTGGAGATAATTCAGTTCCCAGTAAAAATCTGTTGAACGATGAAGTGAAGGAAACCGGGAGAAGCTGACTGCAATAACTGACCTCTGTTATTGTTTTGATTGTGAGACCTCTCGTGGCAGATTACATATTGCACGTTTAATGTAACAAATATACTGATTTTAACCCAAGCCACAAACTCTTTTCTAAGTTGTTTTGTCGCCTAAAACTTAAAACTCCCGAAGCAACATCAACATTAACAGCGTGTTTAAAACGTGAACTTTTTTTAGTAAACGCTCATATGGGTCGTATTAGAAAGTAGGAATAAACGACAAATATGGTCGTGTGGTTTGGAGGACTTTTTTGGTTAAAATAACGTTTTAAAATTGTACTTGCCTGCACAGTATTAGATGCCCATTTACATTTTCAAAATAAAAATATATAATAAAAAGTAAAACACTACTTTCTGCAAACAGGTTTGATGAACCAAATTGCAAGAAGATTTAACTGAGCAGCTCAACTCTGCAAACTAACTCTGTATTAATGTGGAACCTTTTGTTTGAAGGAGGGGAAATTAAATGTTTCTGGTCATGACAAGATCTGATCCACAATTTCAAAATCAAACACTGAAGAAAGTGTGTCCAGAGTCCTTGTGGATGCCTGAACCCAAAGGGAGTTTTAAAAGAAAAAAAAAAGTGTTAGAGCAGCATTGACCTTCTGCCACAGACGTCCACACAGGGTAAAGTGTCAAATTAAACTTAAATATGCCATTAATCAAAAACGCCAAAGTCGAGGCATCCTTGAGTTTTCCTTTGGACAAAGCAGCGTCTCATTCAGCAGCTGAGCCGTTTTCACTCACTGTTCGGCTTTCCAGGGTGGTTAATGGAATTAAAATCAATGACAATCTCAGTCCTCTTGGGCTTGAACTGCCTGCCAAAACACACAGACGGACAAAAAAACAACACGCATTAGACAAGGACGCACAGGTATGAGCACACACACACACACACACACACACACACGCACACACGCACACACGCACACACGCACACACGCACACACGCACACACGCAGAACGAGTGTGTGATGGCTGAGACGACACGATGCAGAAACAACCGACTGTGATAAAACACAAGTTGTATAATTTATTATGGTGCATTGGCGTAAGTCGTATCTTGTTCCTCACCAGCCTCCTGTAGCAGGAATGACGTCATCGTCTCCCAGTCTCTCAGCTCAGATCCCGCCACGCCCCACAGGCTGTCCACCAGGTACGCCCCGTGCTCATGGAACTGTCCAGAGAGCCAATTAATGACTTTACATTCACTTCACTGCACAGCTGTCAAGCACCAGTCTGAACTACAATGGCCATCAGTGTTTATTTACCCATGACACAATGGATGGTTTACAGCAGGGTTGCAAGAGATTTTCAGGATATAATAACTGTCTCAGAATATATCACGGTATTACACAATTATTACATATTACACAATTATTACATATTACAATGGCGCTTAAAGGAATTCGTTTTTTGGTTAAACAAATGCTTTATTTTGCTCTACCTTTTCATAATTATTAATTATGAAAGGTAGAGCAAAAAACTCAAGTAGAAATAAATGGGAGATCCTGACAATATCAAAAACTTGGGATTGAGAGTTATGATTATTCCAGGGTTTGTGCAGGGTCTTGAGATTTTGGAAAATGCTTAATCTGACCGTTATGTTTTCAAGGTTAGAAATGTGCTTGAATTCGAACGTACTCCTTGAAGGATCTTTGATTTTCAACAGTCTGGTGTTTCCAAATCATGGTCTCCATCATCCAGAGAGTTACAGTATACAGAATTTAAGATGTGACATGCAACAACCCAGAACTGCACACTTGAAAATTGGAATTAAAAACAGCAAAAATCCCTGATACTTGAGCTTTTGGGTGGATGCTGTTTTGTTGTTTCTGTTGTAAGAAAAGCATCTCCTGCTCAGCCCTGTGGCTAGTGGAGCATTTCATAGAGAACTCAAAATAAAACGGGATTTTAACAATATATACTGTGTGTATGTATGTATGTGTGTATGTGTGTATATATATATACATATATATATGTGTGTGTGTGTGTGTGTGTGTGTGTGTGTGTGTGTATAGTCATGGTTAGTCTATCTTTAATCATAAAAACATAATGACAATGGTTGGAACAGAGGGGAGACGGGGATGGAAAGAGACACTACCTCACTCTGGATGTAGAAGGAGATGAGGATTTGAAAGAAGTCTTTATTTTCAATTGTATCCTTCTCCTGGCTGTCACTGGCCATCACACTTTTCAGCCTGACAAACACATGTAAAAAAAATTAATTTCACATTACATTAAAAAGGCATAGCTCGGATGTTTTGAAGAGGGGTTGTATGAGGTACTTCTCCACAGTCAGTGTGTTATCTACAGTAGATGGCTGTTTGGAGAAGCAGACACGAGTCCTGACACGGAGGCTCAACAATGTGCTGCTGTGGACAGCAAAACATATTTTAGCCACCTAAAAAAATCAATATTAGTTTAGGTGTACGCTACATTTAGAATATTTTCACCTTGCCATCAATCAGCCCTTTACAACAGGGAACTGAAGCCGTTTTATCGCTTTCTTCAAAGCCACCAGACTCCTAACAGATCGAGGCAGTGGGAGACCTGCAACTCCTGTGTTCTGTGAGGTGAAATTACTGTTTTTGTCAAAGTCTGGTGGCTTTGAAGAGAGCGATACAACGGCTTCAGTTTGTCGTTGTAAAGGGCTGTTTGACGGCAAGGTAAAGCAGTGAAAATATTCTAAATATAGTGGACACTTAAACGTGCAATATAATTTTCTGCCTCTAGGGGTCGCTCAATCAAAACAATAACAAAGGACGGAGCAATGCTGTCATTGCAGTCTTCTATTTACAGGGAGCCGGATTATCTGCAGAGGTCTCCTCCTCCAAAACAAACGGACACGGTGATTAAAACAGGTAAAAACACTGAATAGAGCAGTTTCACGTTAACAATCTGCGTATCTCTGATGCAGTTCAGCACATCGCTGGAGTTGCTGCAGGCTGGAGAACATATGTGTAAATAGAGTTAGCTAGTGAGCTACCGCTAACATTTGCTCAGTTTGTTTCTCTGATAACTTAAGATCCAGACGTCAGATGAAAAATTCCTTCATTCGGTTAAAATATATAGTTAAAAACGACACACGAAATGTGACTTAAAACCAGATAAAATGTCAATTCATGACCCTTTTTTTACGACGATGTGATGACACCATTGACAGTCGACTGCGACCTAAAGACGTGCTGCGTCTCGATTAAAATGACAGATTTCTCTGGTTTGAACGTTGTTGGAAATATTTGGGATATTGTAAGTAAACAACTCAAAAAAGTATATAACAAATGTCTAATTGTTTTTACTGCAGAAATGCGACATATTATACTTTTAAACGGATATTGAGTTTTTTAGGTGGTCCTTTTTTTAGGTGGTTAAAATACATTTTGCTGTGTGTCCCGTCCACAGCAGCACATTGTTTAGCTTCTGTGTCAGGACTCCTGTGTGCTTCTCCAAACTGCAGGCGTGCCGACCGCCATCTACTGTAGATAATACAACCCCATTTCAAACATCTGAATTATTCCTTTAACGACACAACTCTACAACATTTAGTCCGACAGCGTGCAGACAGTTAGGATGAAAACGTACCTGTTGCAGAGGAAGACGCCGGCCGCAGACGCCAGGCCTCTGTTTGAAGCGTAAACCAGAGGATAGATGTGGCCGCACTCCTCTTCTCTCAGACCTTCCTCTGTCCTCCTGCACATGTGAACAGTTGCACATTAATGTAGTTAGTTACATTAAAAACACAACCCTTTGTTATCAAGCATTGTATTTACTCTCGTCAAGTGATTTGTATTGATATTTGACCGGACTGTTCTTACAGCATTTTGTGTGTGATTTTTTTAAACAGTATGAATATTTTTCCATATCATCAAACAGACCTTTAATAACCATCGGCTGGAGTTTTTGAATACCATTACCACATTGTCATCTCTCTTGTTAATTAATCCTAAAAACATCTAATTTACAAGTAGGAGTCAGTGGTGTGAAATGCGATTCATCAGCATTCATGACAAAGAGTGTTATCACAGTCATTATGAGTAATCATTACACTTGTATTGCTGAGAAACTGGACTTGGATTTATTGCATTATTGCAGTATTTGATTATTTTCACACCTTACATTTCAGGTGAGAATTTGGTTTGTCTGAATGTGCATCATTTTTTCAGCCTCTCATTGAGGAACACATTCACAGACCAGCTGATCACAATAATTGGATAGCATTATTAAATCTCTATGCATATGAATGCAGGATCTGTTGGCAAGCGTTCTGGTTTCTGTTTAGTCACGACCAATCAAGTTTGGGCCGGCTTTGGTTGCACGCAGGTCAGCAGTCCGTGTGGAGAGCAAAAGAGGCAGAACGCATTGTCCAAAATGCAATTACGGAACTCATCGGCTATTGTCTGATGACAATTTAGCTTTCTTAATTTATTTATCTGCATTCATATGCAGATATCTGTTTATAGAGACGTCGTCTCTCAACTCCAACTCCATTCTCGCGTCTCAAATTGCTAATCGGACCGTAAACAATGACCAGCGCTCGAAGAGCAAGTCTTGGCCCGGATATCCGCTGGCTGCACTGGAAAGCCCGTAATACTGTCGCCCCCAGAGGCTAAATCGTCATCAGATCGATAGCCAATGGATTCCGAGATTGCATAATGCTTTAAACTGCATTTCAGTAGAACTTTTCTGTAAATACAGCTCAAAACAATCTATACAAAAAAGAGGAAAAGACACTTGAAATTGTAAAATTGTGTAAAAAAAAAAAAAGTACTATATTTGGTCTGTTTTATTCTACTAAAATGAAATTCCTGTAATGTTTGTTGCAGATGGCGGCACAGAGAAACCACCAGAGACAGAGAAACCCCTCACTGTTGGATCAGCAGCAACAGATTGACCGCTTCCACCGCAACCTCTGGGTCCTTGTCCAGCACCATGCTGAGCATCCTCTCCTAAAACACACACACACACACACACACACACACACTCAGATATGCAGTGGCACACACACAGATAAATGAACAATCATGCCAGTAGACAAACAGGCATAAAAATGACGCACGAACGCACGCGCACACACACACTGATTAGGCGCTAAGCCATGGCATGAAAACCATTTATCTGCAGCAGCACATGTGGCTTAGAAGGGTTTTTATGTGTTTGAGAAGAGCTTAATAACCATCAGTAATTGGCAGCAATTAACGCACCCGGACACACGCCCAGACAAAGGATGAGACCATCATAACAAACAGGAATGGTGGAATTTTTTTTTAAAGGCAAAGAAATAAGGGGAGGGGGATCAAAACTGGGAAGAGAGACACAGGCAGCTGAGGCAACAAAGTAGAAACAACATAATAAGATGGAACAATAGATTAAAGAGAGAAGCTGAGGCAGACAGACAGACAGGAGGGAGAAGAGAGGCATTAAATGAGGTGAATCCAGAGGGAGGCCTCACTTTAAATCTGTTGGTGAAAAGCTCCAGGCGGCCAATGAATTCCTCCTCCTGGTACAGAGCCTGCAGGGCGCGCACACACTGCAGACGCACTGGACTTTGCTGAACGAAAGAAGGAGAGCACACACACACACACACACACACACACACACACACACACACACACAGGACATTTCTCTTTGTGTAATGGTGCACACTAGAGGATTTTCAAAATCTTAGTTTTAACACAAAATCGGCCCAATTATCCTCTAGTGTGGGGCCAGCATAAGTATGTGTATGTGATCCTTCTTGTGTCTTTGTGCAGATATTCTACAATAGCATCTGGTGAGAGAGGCTGCCAAAGACTATAAAGCATGAATATAAAATAAAAAAGCTGCCCAATCCCCTATACACTGCAGTCCTTGTCATTTCTATCTCCTCTGCTGGCCTGCGGAGGGCTGCAGACTGACAGCTGCTACCTCTGTGACACGCTGCATCGTCAGCGGTGAGTGGAACGGCAAAACAAAACATCATAGTAATACTTCACTCCGTCATCTATTGTCTAGTCCCATGTGTATGCGGTTACCTTGTCATACAGGGTCCACCCCAGGTATTTAAGACATCCATCATTCAGAAAGTCTTCAGGATCCATTTTCAGCCATATGCCCAACTCCTCAATACACGTAGCCCGGATCTCAGGCAGCCGGTCACGGTAACGGTGCACAAACACACCACGGAACGTGGCGTTCATCATTGAGGATACCTCCTCCCTGTTCTCTCGCAGCTACAACACATACATGTGAAACACTTATATATAAACATGCGCAAATCAGTGGCCCAGTCACCCGGACTCCCGCTGAGGACCAGCGGACAAACAATCCTGACAGCTAAAAATGTTCCTTGTATCCAACGTTTTACAGGTTTTACAACTAAGGATTCAATTTCACCATTTCTACATCGGCCTATATCAGTAAGAGTAGGAGACATAATATACTTATCATTACAGATGATATCGTCATGGACACAAAACCATCATTTGTTTTATTCTGAATTATGCAAACTTAATAATGACACTTGTAGTGTGCCATCTGTTGTCCTGGTTCTGTTGTATGGTACCTGTCTTTATATCTCAGAATGTCTGTAACGTATAATGCATGCAAACAATATGTGATATTATAGCAATCACATCATGCATTCTGGCTGAAACTTCTCTTCTCTTCATCACCCAGTAAATCTTTTTTTTTTTTAAACTTATTTGCCCAAGACAAACTTCTCCTACAGGAGACAATAAAAGCTAATTGTATCTTATCTTCATTTGGAAAATCTATTTGGGTGGTGAAACAAAATGACCATTGGCCATTGTATCCTTTCCCAAACCCCATCCTGTAAGATGTTTCTTATAAAGCCAGTGAGGATGCACTGCTTTAATGTCCTGACCTGCATATTAAGTATGTGAAAGTGGATGTGTGTCTGCACCAAAGACTGTAGATAAAGATGGACAGCCTGACAGCTGCTCCCCACAAGTGAAGTCAAAACATCTGGATCATCCCCTGGCGGCTGGATGCAGTATAGCTCATAAGTCCCGCCTCGAAGTACACGTTCAATACATTTTTCCCAAAGATGGCAGGGGATGGCATACAAAATATATTTAGGAACAAATCCCAATAAATCCATAATAAAAACAAGAGTTAAGAGTCTAATTTATGTGAAATTCTGAATTTTAGACTTTAGAAAACAGAATAGGGGCAATAGTTTGGAAACAGAAATGTTTTTTCATACTCTTTTCTTGTTTCCATACTGGTATACAAATTACTAAAATTAAATTCCATACTTTTCCATACAGGAACCCTGAAGATTACAAGGTGGCGGCGCCCGTACCCGAGATATTTTGGCTTCACTGGTACAGTGGGAGGAAGAGGAGAAGCGTCGTCCAGTCTGTGATCTGTACTCATGCCATGTGTGTGTGTGTGTGTGTGTCTGTCACCTCACTGATGGTGGCCTGCAGCTCCTCCAGTCTGCCAGAGGCTCTGTCATTCGGCCTCTTGCTGTTCTCCATGTCGTATTGCCGCTGGGTGGTCTGCAGCTGAACAGACACTATCACAGCTACGTCCACCAGCCCCGTCATCAACTTCATGGCTAATACAGAAACACATGCAGGTTGACAACATTACACAGAACTGACAGAAATACACATAACCTGAGGGTGATGTGAGGGGGATAGACAGCTGATGTTTCCCACTTTGTTAGAAAGAAATATTAAAATCCTTAAAAATCCACCCAAAGTCTGACATTTTTGCCACTTTTCACTAAACATGTTAATCATTTTTTAATCAGATTTTACAATTCTAATAGAGAAGAACGCTGCACCACAATAGGTACACTCACAGACATGTGTCCCTTTTAATTACCTACCAAATAAAAAGTAAATAGTTATAATGTACAGTACTAGCCAGCCTTATCACATTATGAATGAGCTGTTGCATTTTATTTTGTGGTTTGTTTGGTTGAATGGAGGGAAGAAATGAGCTTTCAAAAGCTGAGATTTCAAAAGAAAACAATGAGAAACAATAAAAGCCAGCCATACAAGAGAACCTTCTGAAAAACAAAAGGACTTCTAGCAACTAAAACAGATGTCAGCTGAATGGAGCGGTTTGTTCTGCCTCCCAGAAAAGCAGGAGAAAAACCTCTGGTATCTCGGGCATGGAGTGTCAAAAACTAAAGCAAGTGACTTCAATGACGACATACAAAAATGATTGCCACCAATCAGAATGTGTAGCCTCAAAGCTTTCAGCATGTATACTTTTCTATTTTATGCATTTGTATTAGTGTTGTGCTCAAAAAATCAAAATGGCAATATACCGTGACGTACTTCCAGGGTCACATTTTCCAGACTTTTCCAAACTCAAATTTCCAGACTTATCGGTAGATTACGTAGAAA
>JAOVVB010211311.1:0-10709 GCA_028570985.1 Heterobranchus longifilis
GGTGGGGGGGGGGGGGGGGGGGGGGGGGGGGGGGGGATGGTGTGGGTGTTTTTAACGAGAGGTTGGGACATTTCTAGCTGTATTTCTTGCCACAAAAATGGGTATTTTAAGCCAAAATGTTTCCTTTTCCTAACCAAGTGTTTTAACTTACACGTTAACCACAGCCTTGTCACAAGATACAATTAGAAATTAAAATGTAAAGAAACGTAAAGTTTCAACACATCCGCTACTCATGAAACATACAAATGTAAAGTATCCGTGGCTTATAGAAACATACAATGCCAACATTTATTCTGGCGATTGATTGGAGATACTCATCTGCACAATTATAATCACCAGCAAGAGCTCATGGATTTGAATCTCTTTGCTGTTTCCTGTAATGAATACAAACTAAAATCCGAGGTTTACGTACAGTACGATGTAGCCTTTGGGACAACAATCTGCAGCCGGTGACTTAAAGGAGACAATTGGACACTTTTTTATTTATTTTTATCTCCCTTACCATCCTGATTCACACTTCCATAATGACATCGCAACAAGCTCACCTGAGCCCCGCAGCGAATAAAGTTTCTTACATGTGACTCACCTAAGAATCGATGGGCTGATGGGCTCAGATGGTGGCTGCGTCGTTCTTGCAGCACGACATGTTTACTCTGTTATTCCTTCTTTGTTTGAATTCACTGAACAATTTCAGTGCAGTGTATTTTTCTATACAAAATAACTTTTTTTTGTGAGTCTTTTTCAGGACATGTTTCAAGCTTTTTTTGCCCTCTTTTTGTACAGCTGTGTCACTGTTGTGCGGCTTTAGTCTGCACACTGTACACAGGAGGATTATGTGCTTTTGCTTGCTTGTCTCGCTGCTCTCTCTCTAATCTGCTCTCTGACTCTCTCCCCTTCTCTGCTTGGCCCGTTGTTGCCATGCCACCACATCACACTGTAATCGTATGAAGCTTGATGGCCACCGTGATAAGAGTCTGCAGGCTGCAGGGAGACTGTTTGTATGCTGGCTGCAAAGCTTCTGCTTTCACACGTTCACACAAAGATGATTGACACTAAATGAGCCAAAAAGTGATGTTGAAAGGAGATTAAGCAAAAGGAAAGCTTTCTTCAGATTTATATTATAATGCAGACACACAATTGAGAAGATTTGTTGTACTCTTCATTTACCTGAGATGCAGAGAGAAGCAGACCTTCATTTGAAAGAAGCTTATGTTAGAGACCTTTTAATTTGTTGTTGATGCTGTTTGCTTGTAATGCAAACTCAGAAATCCCTCCATGTTTACCTGTTTTTTTTGCTAAATTTAGTTAAGTACAATTCACAGCACTAATTCTGTACAACACTGTCTCATTATACTCACTAATTAGTTTGTTGCTCTTTCAGTCGCTGTTAAGACTTCCTTCTGAGATGTATGAGTTGAGTTTTATTCCTCAAAATACACAAAATCGAGCACGTTTGCTGTGGGTGTTGGCGTCCGCCTTGTCACCGATTCTATTTGTGATTTTCACGGACAGGATCTCAAGGCGCAGCCAGGGGGAGGAGAGTGTCCGGTTTGGGGACCTCAGAATTTCGCGCAAATGGCGTGAATTCGCTCATCGCGTGGGTTGAAATATCTGAAGTTCTGCAGCGAGCGTCGGGACTACTCGCGCGAATGACGCGATGAAAACAGAAGTTTCCAGCGTCCAAACTCGCACGAATTAAGCGAGTAGATTAATTTAATCGCGCCCGGTCTGAACACAGAGTGAGGCCGTCGAAGCTCAAAGTACTCAAAGTCTGAGGCCATGGTTCTCTGCCGGAAAACGGCAGATTGCTCTCTGGGTTTGGGAATGAGTAGTCTGGCTGGGTACGTAAGCAGTGTCGGCATAAAGCTTTGAGGCCTATAACTACTGAATATCTTTGCCCCGGCTGGAGGAAGTCCCTCCTTTCTTCCGTGTGGTTCTCAAAGTCCCCTCGCTGCAGTCGGGGTGTAGCGCCGCCAAAGACGATTGTGATTGGTTTAAAGAAATATAAACAGGGAGTTGTTTCCACGATACCAGAGTGAAAGACATTCATTCCAGACCTCCCCCCCCACAGTGCTGTGGAGATAGGTCCGGCTACACGAGACTAAGGGATGAGTTACTGCCCAAAGTGAAGGAGCCCATCTGTGAAACTTTAAACTATATAATCAAATACAAAATTGTTGGAAGATTATTGACCAGCCTGTTGCACAGTCCTTTCAAGCAACTCACAGCGAGAGCATGCTCAGACGAGCTAACAGTATCTCTTCTGACTCCTCGCATGTTTTAAACAGGGAATACCAACTTCTGCCCTCCACAGGCTGAAGAATTCCTTTTTACATCAGTCTATCCTGTTTGCGTAGCAGCAGCCGGTGTGCCGCTGAGATCTGAATCCAGAGGATATGTGATGTACTTGTCACGACTGTTTGTTTGTGTTTGATGTGTTTTTGTACGTGTACAGCTGTCTTATGTGTAACCGTCATGTTCTACCTGTAACTGTCTCGAACGGAGCAGCCTAAGGATGCAAAATGAATTTCAGTGTAAACTGACAAAGTTGTATGGTGTAGTTGAGGTCTATAATCAGGATGGCTCCTGGATGCCTCCCGTTAGACATTTTCCTGGCACGTCCAAACTGGTAAGAGGCCCCAGGGTAGACCCTGAACACTCCGCAGAGATTATATATCTCGTCTGTCCTGGGAACGCCTCGGGGCTCCCCAGGATGAGCTGGAAAACACTAGCTTGCTTAGCCTGCTGCCCCCGCGACCTGGTCCCGGATGAGCGGAAGAAAATGGATGGATGGAATAAAAGTGGGGAGGAAAAGCTATTGGAAATAAATAACGATCATCCATTATTTGAATACTACAGAATGGCTTCTTAATTTCTAATTAATGGAAGTCAACAACAGCAAAATCAATCAATTCTATATTTCTGATTAAAAAGTGGAAGTGTTTTCCAGCCCCAAAATGCTGCAAACAAATGAATTTAAAACAGAAAAATCCATATTTCTGGCAGTGCATGCATTTGTGACAAGTGTGGCGTTTTCCACAGAGCAACATTGTAAATAATCTTTTTAAAATGTCATCATTACTCGCAAATCTTGCGCCTGTACGCCTGAATCTAATGTCAGACAATCACTTCTAGATTTAGATTGTTTCAATGAAGATGCTGCCAGATGGGTTTCACTCTATCTGGCAAACGTCCTGGTTTCATCTTGATGAACCAGCCAGAAATACAAAAAAAGGCAACGCTATTTTGAAAACAAGAATAAATCTCAGTAATTCAACAGCTTGCTCAACAAAACACAGTTTGAAGTATAGAGTAATTTGTAGCTTGGCTGCGTCTGAAATGTGTTGGATTTTTCTGTTGTCATAATTAGAACTGAAAGACCATCAGGCCTCTGGTAGCAGGTTGCGCTGCGTCTAGAGGACAGAGGGCTGAAAATCTGGCCACTACAAATTGATCCAATATTGAAGCTTAATTAACATCAGCCAGAAAGCCTGTAAAACCTGCTACAGTGTTTCTGATGGCCAGCTAAGCTAGTTAGCTAATCTTGTTGGATACTTAGCAAAAGAGGCATCAGTATTACTACGATTATTCAATTACCAGAAGAGACACAATTTATTCTTTCGGTCATTCATGCTTCACTTTATCTTTTCAATGCAATGAACATACTCGTACTCATACTCTTTCTCAAACGGTCTCTTTTTCTTTGTTGTACCTCATCTAAATGCATTTTACATGAGCAGCCTGTGGCTTTAGTAAAAAATTGATGTTATTTTTTACTTCTGCAGAGGAAGAATTTCATCAGACTAACAGTGCGTTTGGTTTAGCGCTCAGTGTTGTGCCTCCTGCCCCGCGCTGAGGCTCGTCTGGCAGAGCTGTGTTGTGCTGGGCAGGGCAGGGCTTGGCACCGTGCACGGGGGGGACAGATGGTCTTAACGTGTGATCTAGTTGGAGGTCCAGAACCGTAGCCCAGCAGGGACCCTGGCAGCTGACAAGCCTGGCCCGACGTCCACGGTCCCTGGGTGGGACTCCGACAGGCCGGGCCACCCAGGTGTCAGACAGACAGACAGACAGACAGACAGACAGACAGACAGACAGCTGCAGCCAGCTGTTTCACCTCCGCTGCTCCTGCTGCTGCTGCTGCACGCTGCCACCATCACAAACAGGAAAACATTACACAACAGGCCTGGAATCATGTAAACACGAGAGCCGATATCGGCCGATATTGGCCTTTCACAGACGTCTCTATCGGTATCGACGTGTATGTATTCCCATATATGAAAACCTTTTTTACAGAACATATCATACAGAAAACAACACGGGGTGATTTAGAAATGGTGTCATATAGCTATTTATTTTATTTTTATTCATTCTTTACTTAAATGGTCACAATCTGACACTGAACATGATGTTTATTTAGCCATTTTATTTTTTATTTATTCTTTATTTAAATGGTCAGCAGTTGATAGATACTGAACATGATTATTTAGCTATTTATTTAATTTTTTGTGTCTTTTTGATTTTCTCAGTGTTTATTCCTAGAATTGGTTGACAATGTAATACATTAAATGTACAGTGTATAATAATGTTACATTTTATTTAATTTTTTATTTAACCTTTATTTAACGAGGAGAGTCCCAGGGGAGACCTGGCCAAGTCAGGCAGCAGCAGCAAGTTATTTGTTTAAGAAAGCAGCATTCTGAGTACCTTTGCATCGTCATATCGGTGCAAAAAAAGTATGTGGACAATCCACATAGAAAAGGTATATTTTCATTCCAGCTCAAAAATCCACTATATCGCCCGCCATATCGATAATCTGTGAATTTGTCCCATCAAAAATGTCTTATCAGTCCCAAAAATCCATATCAGTGGCTCTATCCAACAGCAAACAGATACCAGTCAGAAAACAACCACAATAATTCTCAGTTATTTGCATAGTAGCAGCATGTACTAGAGTGTAAGATGAAATATAAGAGCAGACAGATATTTTCAGCTCAGGGCTTAAAGTCTGCTCAGGATACTGTTGATGTGTGTGTGGGTGGTTGTACCATATAAGCGTTTTAAGGCGTGCACAAGTGCTCGTGCCAGCATATTGGACAGACAGGTTTGATGGATAGAGACAGGCTGAAGCCAAACTGCAGCGACACCGTTTTGTAGCTGCTTGTGTTATTCATGATGTCGTTGTTGATGAAGTTATCACGGAAACGCTCTAATCCCAACCAACGTCGTGTGCGACCGCTCTACGGCTTACGGCACCAGGAAATGCATCAAGTCATCATAGATCAAGTCACACTGTCGTGGATGGCATTGAAAAAGTAACAAGGGCAAGCTATCGAGTGCCTGTATACTGTGGCAGCAGCTGAAAAATGCATTTATTTTAGCCAACCTCCGCGACTCTGGGCTGGCTGGGGCTGATGCACTCCACGGTTAGTCAGCACTCCCGCCGCTTTGCCAGCTCAGCTTTTATTCTGTGCCCTGGAAATTGAGTTTTGCTGGCCCTGTAATGTACTCAAAACTACATCTGCAACTGACTGATAAATCT
The DNA here is from genome assembly GCA_028570985.1 of Heterobranchus longifilis. NCBI lineage: Eukaryota > Metazoa > Chordata > Actinopteri > Siluriformes > Clariidae > Heterobranchus > Heterobranchus longifilis. The sequence continues at coordinate 5,540 of JAOVVB010211311.1, forward strand.
ACGCTTTGTTGCGCCTGACGGATGGCTGTGAAAATGAAAATGTACCGGGGCATGTTGCTGTGTCAAGCGGAAGGTCACTTTAGATTTTCTCCTGCTCACCGAGGAACCTTTGCTCAGGGTGAAGCCCGACTGACCATTTAGTCTCAGATTTAATATTTTCTTAAGCTTGTTCGGTTCAATGAGATGACGGGTTTCTGGATTGTTTTGTTCCACTGCTGCGTCTCCCAGCCGCCTGACGACGAAGGCCGTTTCTAGCTTTTGGGGGGCCCTATGCAAAAAATGTTGTTTGCGGGCTCCTATTTTATGAAACTGTGATGGGGGTGATTCCAAACCCTCTAAGGAGGTCCGGGGGCATTTAACATTTAAATGCAATTTAAGAGGAAAAGAGGCTAGATCCGTAAAGAACTCTTGACTGACTTTTTTTCTCTCAAATTCAAATCAAACATCTCAAATCTAAAACCTACTGAAGTCCATTAAGGATGCTGAGGCCCCTCCTGCAGTTTTACTTGTGAAAATTCATATTTTAATGAAAAATATTTGTGTTAGTGTTGTGTGTCTGTGAGTGTGTACACATTTCAGTTGTTGTTACTCTCACCTAAAGCATACATTAGTACAGAAACGTGCGATGATTAATGAAAATGTGCTGCCTACAGTCTTTTGTCTGTGTACAGAAGGGCGTACTTTAATCCGCCCGATGGCAGGATGTGTGCTATGTTCGGATATTCCGTAGACTGTATCGGATATTCCTGGTGGCCCCTGATTGGTTGACACCACACGGTGGAAACAGGACAAAACTTTGCAGCCAAGAAATGTTGCCAGATTGGGCGATTTCCCGCACAGTTGGGCGGCTTTAGGATGGCAGCTTTATTATGTCTGTAAAAATAAGCTTGGGTGGGTTGACAAAATGTTTGCCTGGTTTGTCATAGTGTGGATGTTTTTCTTATTTGTATACTATTTTCTGACTAATAATTTTTGAACCAGCCTGGCAGCACTGCTTACTAGCTAGAGAGCTACTTGATCAGGCTCACTTCTGTCTGGTCAGAGTCAGACTAGCAGCAACAGCAGACGTTACAAGGTAAGATTACAGGAATGTGGTAATTGTGGTCAATTCAGGTGCAGGTTTTATGAACCTAAAAATGTCAGGTTATTGTCTACCGGCGATCCACAGGGACCTCCGTGCCGCGACACCTGCACCTTTGCCAGGCAACTGCAGTGCACAGAGAGCCGGGGATGAGAGCAGGCGGGCAGGTGCAGACTGCACTGTAGTAACCTGACGCCGTCAGATGGTTGTTTCACAGAACCGTCTGAGAAGCCGTCATTAGAAACTGTTTGGAAAAGGGCAGGTGCTTTGAAAAAACACCTGGCAGGTGATTGGACGAACCATGTGTCAGTCAGGAGAAGAGCAGAAAAGCCTTCAGTGCCGTTCTTTGCTCTTCTGAAATATTCTCCATTTCTGATATAACCGACGTTATGTGGTATCGCAGCATCTACACGGAGCCGCTGTTGTTGTTTTGAATGAACAGTCGCACAGCTCACACACCTAAAACACGCCCGTAGCTACCAGTAGCTCCTCACAGGACGCTGATTGATCAGGTCAGATCTTGTCCGGACCCAAACGCTCGTACTGCAGCCTGGCAAGATGGATTCGAGCGATCACGAAATCAGCGATTCTCGTGTGATCTCGTGATATCGCGAGAATCCAGCAGCCATGCAAGGTAACCACTGCAGAGCACAGGAATAAAAACAGACTATATGATAATAACATCTAAAACACAAGATTTACTCTGTGGTTTCTGTGACATGCAAAATACTTTCAAATGGCCTCAGCTTAAAAATACAAAAATGCCCAAAATACACAGAGCTACCTATAGAGGCGTAGCCCCACCTCGTGGAAAACTCCCCTACATCAAGAAACTCCTGAAAACATACAGGATTTACCAAATCTGCATTATAACATCTCTCAAATGTGCATAAATTGACACGGATCGTCCTTCAAATGTTTATTTTAAATGTTAACAACAAATTTGTGTTGTTAAGGAATCAAAATGTGTGTTGAGTGAGAAGCTGGTCATTTTAATAAAATAAAAAAAAGGCCTAAAATGGCAGCTTGGGGCTCCCCTGGTGGCTGTGGGGGCCCCATGCAACCACATAGTCCGTATATAGCAAGAAACGACTGCTGACAACACTGTGTGGGCAGACTGAAACAACACGGCTCCTCTTCCTGTGTGTCAACAATATTTATTATTTGCTGAGAGAATGGCTTTATATCTACAGAGAGGTAATTGTGTATGTGTGGTTACATACGTGAGGGGGGGGGCTCAATAAATACCACAAGATGACAGATCTTTATTGCAGAGCAGCAGTCGGGATATGACACTCCAAAGACCAATCTCAGACAGTTAACAAGGCCTGGACCACGAATACCTCACAGCAAAATGTCACAAGGCCTCCCTTTCCTTTCCACACCTCCTCACTCTCCCCCTCTCCCTGTTCCGCCCTCAGCTCTCCAGTGGACATTCAACGAATTGTAGTTCCTCTCTTTCAATTTGCCGACCGTGTTACCTCGTTCCACAATGCGCTGCCCCCGGGGGGATCGCGGGGAGGCAGGAGCAGCGGCCTCGGCCTGGTCCGCAGAGAGCTGATAACCTTTCAGTGTTGCTTTAGCACACTGTGTAAAGAACAATCAGAGCTTATCAGCATCGACTACAGGCGAATGCTAATTCAATGTCATGCAGACAGAATGGGTGCATCACTGGCTTTCACACTGACAGCCGGATGTCTCCGGGAGACAAATAAGTTCAAGAAGACTGAAGCTTGTTGGTTTTTTATTGCCTTTCTACTCTGTAATCCACTCCCTCTAATATACGTATTGAACTATTGCTGATTCCTGCTATTGTATTAGAAATGTATGTGCATGAATTCAATCACTTGAAACCATATTGATAACTTGTTTAAGGGATATCATAACATCCACCTGCAGTACCTCTGTTCAAAGTCGAAACAAAACTCACTTGTTGCGTAAAATGTTCTAAATGAATAACAAAATGTTCGAAGTAAGTTACAATGTTGAAATTGAGAAGTTTGGACTGATTTTTACAACAAAAATTACATTTTTTTCTTACAGAGAGAATAAAGCACCAATTTTCTTTTTTCTTTTTGTATACAGAAAAAAGGTACCATCAGGTACATGTATTGGTTCAAATGTCAGCGTACCCAACCCCAGTGGCTCGGGCTTTTTCAGCCATTGTTGCAAACCAACAATGAGCCTGCGCTCTTACTGTTCCTGTTCTTGTGATATGCACTGATGTCTTCCTGTGATGGTGAAAAGACAGGTAAACTATCTGGTGCATTGTCCAGTGAGTGCAAGTTTGAGAACAAATTGTACAGTGTAGCTTCAGGGAAGGAATTCCAACAATATTATGTTGTTAAATGATAATTTCTTTCAACCTAGAACATTTTACCTAGAATTACATTAAAAAACCTTTCAGAGGAATATTAAGTGTAACAAAATGTCACAAGGAAAAAGCAATCGTTCTGTGCAGCTGCAGCGAAAGTTGTTACAGGAGAGTAATTTATGGACTGCCAGCTGGTCTATAAAGGTTACTACCACAGGCAATTCAGACATGGTAGTTCAACAAGAACCTCATTAAAATACTACAGGCTTGTAGACACATCAACATATGATGCTGCTTTCCTCTCTGGTGAGCATAAAATGGACAATTTTGTGGTTTGTTCCAGAAAATGTTGACATTTCGAGAGAGACATTTTTGTCTCATTGGGTCTAATTTGCCTCTTTGCCCTCTTGTCTTTCGCCCTCTCAGCGAGGATTGTGCGGAGCCGCCAGTGGTGTGAGATGGCGCCCTGCCTGGAGGGGGAGGTCTGCAGTCTCCTGTTCAACCGATCCGGCTGGACCTGCACCAGGGGCAGCGGTCGCATCAAGACTGTCACGGTAATTTACAAGACATGACATTAATGCACGCCATATACACTTAACGGCAACATTTTCAGCACGGGTAACCAACGTGTGCTGATAGTGATACGTGAAGCCAGAGCGAGAGGCAGCACACAGAGACTGCATCAATACTGAATCCCAAAGTGGAGAAAACGAATGCTGTCTACAATCCACAATTTAATTGTGGGATGTGGAACAAATCAAGGAAACCAAACTTCTGGGTATCACTTCTTCATTTAACGTTTTCTCTTGTGGACTCAGCACATTGTTTATATTGTGGCAGAGGCTTAAACACTAGAAAATGCTCTGAAGATCTTATGAACATCATCACTGGTTCTAACCCACCTCTAATATTGCTCTGTTGTTTGCTCTGCAGCCAATAAAGAAGGATAGAGTATGTTTTATATATATATATATATATATATATATATATATATAGTATACTACTGTATATAAACGCTGCTAGATTAGCTCTGCACTGTTGATATCACATTAGCATTGACAAACTATACACCAAACTATTCTGGCTACCAGTCGAAGCCAAACTTAAACGTAGTATTCTGCTATATCTTAGTACAACCCTGTCTCCTACAAATCACGTTCCCATACTACTAAACTGCATTCTCAGTTACACGCCGAAGGAAAAGACTACGGTCGCTGTTCCTCGTTAACATTATGAATTGCTACAAACCTACTTTGTTTTAGGCAACAAAACTACTCGTTAGCCGCTATTTTACTTTATTAGCTAATGTTATGAAGCAACCAATGGCAGATCCATCAACGATATTCAATATTTCTAAAAGATATGGCACTGCCAATGATAAGAAATGGTACACACTTCCTGTCTCCTAAGTGGGCGTGGTCTCGTTTGAAAGTGGAGTAAACATCATCTGGATGGATGAAAAGTTATATTCGCACAATGTATTTATATTTTGCTAACATTAGATATCTACACAGCTAACAGCTATATTTAGAATCAAACCAAATAGTAATCTGTGGCGATTGCGGATGTTAGCTTCGCTGTATTGCTAGATCTTGTGAGAGTTCATTGCTGAGACAGAAAAAGGTCTCGAACAAAGTTAATTTTCTCCTGATCTGTCTGAAAAATGTCATTTTAATGTCAGAATGTTCAGGAGATACCTGGCTTCTTGTGAAAACTGGGTCCAATATTTACTTTGGTGACTACGGGGCGAAAGGATCGATCATAATCTGTGTTCA
>JAOVVB010211332.1:0-10709 GCA_028570985.1 Heterobranchus longifilis
CACACACACACACACACACACACACACACACACACACACACACACATACACACACACACACACACACACACACAGGCGTTGTTGAGCTGCATTTTGCAATTTCTAAATGTTAAATACCAAAGTTGATCGCTGTCAACAAGTTGAAAAAGCAGTGTGTGGGTGTTCGATCTACTGCACTTAATAGTCCTCTCCGTGAGACATCGTGACACCATCATGACATTAGATTTTGTTTCATGTTTGAATTGACTGACGTATATATCTCTCACTCGACATGAACATGCAAGTCTATAGGGTGTTCATGTTATTGTATATTAAATTTACAACAACCCAGACAGACTGCCATGTAAGATGGCTGCTTTAGTGGCATCCAGACTTTGACTGAATCAACAAGGGGACCCAACTCATGAGCATCAGGTGGGCACTATAGCTCTTAAAGGGGAACACCACCCAAATTAAGAATTCCAATATGTTATTTCCATGGCTTCAATCAATATTTGCAAACATGAGCTTCTCTGTCTCAAAGCCAGAAACCAGAAAAGTAAGTCTCAAACGTATGCTTACGTTTTTGTGCTTCTGCTTTTGTGTGTATGCTATTGTGTATGACATACCTGGAAATCTGTTTTGCTGCTTATGTTTTTTGCTTCTGTTTTGTTTTGTTTTTGGCTAGGAAAGAAATTCAAAAACAGTAGGCATTATAAGCTTTAGTTTCTGCCTACACCTTTTTGGTCTCTTTACGCATTTTGTTTTTCCCTTTCAATGAATGCATTATTGTTAGTAATTACACCAACATATTACCCTGTGCAAAACTGTCAAAAAGGGCCAACATAAATTACTACTACTACTACTACTACTATTACTACTACTACTACTATGATGTCATCAAGTATAAAGTCTGGAGCTGCTCCATAGACAGTGAATGGGAGACTGATTTTCTGGACCGACAGTGTTTTTTTTTTTTTTTTTTTTAATATAGTGTTCTCAGTTCTGAAACAGAACATGTAGCAATATACTCACCCTCGGTGCTCGCAGTGTCATATAAATATGACACTGCGAGCACATAGGGTGAGTGACAATGAGTTTATAAACTCATTGTCTACGGAGCAGCTCCACACTTCAATCTTCATGACATCACAAATTTGAGTTTTAGCACTCTAGTTTTTTGGATTTGGGAGACAGTTGTTCATGTTCACTAATATCTTTGGACTGTCTCAGACATTAGGAATAACATGTAATACATTTGAAAATGGGTGTATAGTTCCCCTTTAAGAAATGTAAATGTGATCTTATAGTGTGCTAACTATTTTGTATAATTTTACTGGAAGATTGGCCTAAATACCAAATACAATGGCAGTAATTAGATTGGAAACTATCTCTAAAAAAAACCCATAAATGCTCCTCCTGAGACAGAAGCATATTGGAAATGTTGATGGCAACTTTTATTAAGTGCTAGACTTTTGCCATTTTTGTAAGCTGACTCATCTGAACCACAGCTTTCAATGTAAAAAAAAATGTGTGTGTGTGTGTATATATATATATATATATATATATATATATATATATATATATGGATCTTAGAACTCAAATCTTACCTTGAATTCTTCCAGTATTTTATACGTTTTCCCCCGGTACTCGCAAAAGTTTTTAACCTCCTTGCACTCAGGGCAGCATCCATTGTGCTCCACTTTGGTGCACTTGGGGTGCAGTTTGGGGCACTCGGGCTGGTCGCACACGGGCCCGTCCTCCGTGCACACGCACGGACAGTTCGAGTGTCCCGGGTAGAAGCGCTCCCCGAGTTTGTAGACGAAGCCACTGTCATCCACGCATCCTTTCCCCCGGTAGTCATCGAAGACGATGTTTTCACTGGCCGTCCGCTCCGCCTCGTCCGCGGTGTAATCCTCGGGGTTACCCACCGAGGCCGGAGATGCGGCGTTCAGGGCCAGCAGGAGGACGAAGGCGGCCGACAGGAGAGAGCCCATCCTTCGCCGCGACATTGATATCCACATTCAACAAGATTGTGTGGATGTCATCCCTAGGCTCCCGGTATCCTCTCCGGATCCGTCCTGCGCTTCATTATCATCATCACCACCATCACCATCATCATCATTTGAGGAAATTGGCTGCAGTGGAAGAAAATAAGAGATGGTATGATGGATGGTGATTCCACTGCTGTTGTTTTGCACTTCCTCATAAACCAGTCGGCCTAAACCTCACATCCCAAATACTTTTCATTGTTGCTTAGGCCTGTGTTTACAAACAGGGGTCATTATAGGGATCACACAAGTTTCTTTAAATATTATTCTATCTCATGAGATAAATGGGACTCCCAATGCAGCTCGCTCAACAGGCTAATGGACTAATGATTATCCCTGAAAGAAAAAAATGTTGATATGAGAAGCGTGCAATCTACAGGCTATGCGCGCTCGTGTGGGGGTGCGGGGTGGGAGGGGGTGTCCAGATACAAATTACTCCCTTCGTGCAAAATCTCAGTAATGGGTGAACGTCAGGAAAATGTTCAAACATCCATTATCTGAAGTGGGTGGAGTAGGGTCCTCACAGTATTATTCTCCACATTTAATGAAGAAAAAAAAAACCTATAGCTAGGTCCTACCTTTTACAATTTCAAACTCTATGTGAGCGACCAGAGACAACAGGTAGCTATTGGTCTATTGCATTTGAAGCCAATGATACAAATTGCTGATCCGACTCTGGACTTACTCTAACCTGCACTTACTAAATTAGCCATGTAACATGCAAATATCCCGAATCATAAATGCGCAATGATTTAACCCAACATGGGGGCAAACAACAGAGCAGAACCCAGACAGTTAAGCAATACATAGCTGAAAATAAATATTTCCCCTCGGCTTGGAACCGCTTGGTTTCTAAGTGCTGCGTGTCTTGACAGATCAATCGAAATGCCAGTGACAACAGGGATGTGTATTACACGACAGAGCAAACTCACCGCGTTGAAATAGCTTGATCCACTTAGTGTGAAGCCAGAGAGCCCAACACATAGAAGGCTAGAGCAGATTAAAGATAGTCGCCTATAGCCTATTGGAAACTTCACTTTATCCACAGGGTAAATTCAAGACTCCACAAGACACTATAATCCTCCCTCCCGGTCGTGATGATGGGTTTAAAAGCAATTAAACACCAGCCTTTTGGAGATATGGTTCCCCTTTTCCAGTGGAAAGAAAACGATATCCGCGTAAAAGTAGGTCTGCTTCATGATTATTATCCTCGTCGGACTCACCTTATTGAGACAAACAGTTCACGTCCAGAGGCATGCGGTACGGAGAGGGAGAGAGAGAGAGGGAGAGAGAGGGGGGGAGAGAGAGAGAGACCGAGGAAAACAGCTAGAAAAATCCTCTATAGCGTTCCCTGAGAATCCGGAGTCAATTCAATATTTCCCAACGAGGTGAATGTTAGAAAAGCTGCAGTCAGTCTTGTTGCGTGTGTGTATACATCCAGCGGTTGCATGAAAAAAATACAAATCCAGAAGGGTAGAAGTTTGAAAAATTAAACCAGACGGGATTGAAGCCAGTCATTGTTTGATTTTGGGTTTTCGGCAGAGGTCGCATTCATCTTCAGTATAGGCGAGACTGAGGAGGGAGCGCTCCGACTTTCAGCACCTTGGAGAGCGACTGTCTCCTGCGTCCTGCACTGAGCAGAGCAGAGCGCCCCCCTCCCGTCCCCCTCCGTCACCCACAGACACAACAACGCTCACATCCCACCATCCGAGGATTCAGCATTTCTAGAGCTGGTTCTGCAAGAGTTAAAGGCTGAAAAATCAAGTCAAACGACGAAATAAGTGGTCAGTAGTCAGAGGCTGGAGGTAGGCTAGATGTGTCAAATGTGTGGAGTGCATTTTTGTGTCTGTTAACGGGTGCGCCTGTGTTTGTGCGTACGTGCGCCTGTGCGTGCCAGAGTGTATTCACACATGACCTGCAGCATGTTTCCCTGAGTCACTCATTATCTGCAGCACAGTATACAGAAGCCCATTTGTATTCTACCGTGCAACGCAAAAAAGGGAGTCTGACTTGCCAGCCCCTACAACAACAGACAAATACAGTATGGCTTTGCAGAGCACAGCATCAGCTTTGTTTTACAGATGGTAGCCCATAGGGGCCACTGCCTGACTACATTCAGTCTAAGCACAGGTGATGAGTGAGACCCAAAAGACCATCACTTAATTAGTTAGTCCCACGAGGAACCATACACATCGTTTCATCCTCCACCTTATGACCTGTCTTGTTCAAATATATAACGTGTCCATTGCCTTTATCTGAGTAAAGATTACAACCTGATATTCTATAGGAACTCTTTATCAGTCCCCAAGGCAACTCAGTGGAAAACTCACCTCTATAAACTATTACAAATTATACGATTACATCTGCTGCATACTCAACCCATCATTATGGAAGGCCAAATTCAGCTTAATTAAAAATGCATTCACAAGTTGAGGCATGCATTCTGGGTATTTACTGCACTATTGCCTACTTGGCTGAATAGCTTAAAGTGGTCCTCCTCAATGTTTTAAAGTATATGCAAAAAAAATACTGGAATAGAGGGGCTGGAAGTCCATCTACTCTTCTCCCTTATTAAGAAATTCTGGATCTGGCCTCAAGCCCCGCCCTCTACCGCTGCCATAGTTACGCTAGTCACTTATGGCCACAAGTGATTTGATTGGTTCCTTAGACATATGATGTCATAAAACCTACTTGTCTGAATCTGGATTTTTGAGACTGTTGTTGGCACACTGCAGTTTCAAGACAGAAATTCTCAGCAATGGTGTTGACTGCTCATTTCACTCATGACATGTCTTGTAGCACATACAAAACAGACATGTTAACATCAAAAATTAGATTTTCACGGGAGTGGCTCTTTAAAGATTTATGACTATCCAATCAGTCCAGGGTGAGAACTTAACTTTTTAAAATGTGAACATCTACCAGCCACAGACAGATACATGTTTAACTTCTCCAGCCACTCAATAGTAAATCATGATTTTGTGTCTGAAATCTACCAGCCACATTCATATTTTACCAGCATTTGGTTGATGGCAGGTGCTAATTTCACCAGAATAAATGTTGGCATTGTACGTTTCTGCAAACCCTGGAAATGTTACATTCCTACGTTGCATACATGTCATATCAACATTTCTAAAATGTCATAGTTTAGATCACATGTACAGTATATGAGCTGAGTGTCTGATCAAGAGGACGGGATGTTGGATGGCGTGTAACCTGGCGAGAGGCTGCCAAGCAACAGGCAGCATGAGACCACTGTTTGAGACCATTACAACCAAAAACAGGGTTTTTAACAAGTTTGGGACAATAAACTTGATTTTTGGTATTCACGTTGATTACGTAACTTATATTAACCCAAACCACAATGTTTTTTCCAAAACATACCGACCTAGTTTTGCTGCCTGAGTTTTGTTTGATTTCACAAAACTGTGACCGTAGTGAAGCACAATAGTTTGGGGGGTCCTGGAAAAGTCCTTATGCGACAAGTTGTGAATGAGAAAGGGGCATAAAATGACACAAAAAGCTTAAAATGCATTATATGTCACACGAAACAGGCCGAAAAAAAGTGCTATTTGTACGCTTTACCATGAGCTCATGTTGATATCCACTACATGAAACATATAAATATAACATACGTGGTTTGCAAAAATGTACAATGCCATCATTTATTCTTCCAATTGGGTTGATCCAATTACAGAGTCATATATACACAGATCAATATTCAGAACATCCTTGCAACGCAGGTATGGTACATCTTCTCATTTATGTACATATCATGTAAAATAATTGAGGGACGTGAGCTGAGTTAAAGCCCACCATCCCACGTTGATTTCCCTCATTAAATCTTCACTAATCACAGAGGAGGAGATGGACATAAAGAGAAGCTGATCATTTAGATAGAGACGTTAAATGTCTGAGACAGCTACGATGTGGATTGTGCAAATAGGACTGCAGCTCAACATCAAGATGTCCTAAATATATCAAGTGTATATGCTTATTAATGCATGGGCATATCCTGGGTCTCCTCTCTTCTGAATATGATTCTGGGCTGCAAGCAGCAAGCCTGCTGTCTGTGAACATTTGTCAAGCAAATTCAGCATCAAGCTCAGGCTTGATGATATTCAACCTCTGTAACTAACACTTGATCTAAAGAGCAATATGTTAGCCTGCTCATGTCAGCTATACACTCCACTAATTATTTTCCTAATCCTAGAGAATTTAAAGGCTCACAAATTCAAATGATCTCTATCATTAGAATAAATAATAAGTCATTCAGGTTGTGAGGCAGTGCAGCCAGTGCCATTGACAGGGATCATGCGGGGGTTAGTTATCTCTAAAAGGTGGCAGGTGTTTGAAATGCAGATGCCGGCAAAGCTGCAATCACAACAAAACCTGTGGAAAGCGGGGGTTTGTCAAACTCCTGGTAACACGAGCAAAGTGCATAATTACTGTGTTGAAACATTTAGCAGGCAAACGTGGGTCAATCTGAGGTTACACTGTTAACTTTTCTCCTCCACTGAATACAGAAATGCAAACGGAATATTTCCATTACATTTTCATGTGGCGTTTGCATTTCTCTTAAGCTCCTCTAATGCTGACTGCTCCTCTCTCATCATTTAAAATCGGCATTTGACTTCATCAAGTTGCATGCGTGGGCTGCATTTCCCACCTCACTCTAACAAGACTTGGTTTCCCCTTCATCTCATGCCTCCTCCACAAACAGATGTGTTTTGTGTCAGATTGGGAAACTGTTTATGACACCAAACAATCCCTCGTGGTTTGGAAAAGCCTCTCTTTCTCACAGTGCATGTCTTTCTCTGTCCAAAACATGTCCAAAATCTGGGATAAAACCTAGGGATGCATGACATATATAGCGGTACTGGTAAATTTGATAGTGATTGTTCATTTAATTTTCATTTCATAATGTATTAGAGGATAAACCCCTTGAGATGCAGCATCTCATTTTTAAGGGGGTCCTCAGGCACAAAACATGGAAAATTAACATTTAAGCACAATTATAACACATTAAACAATTCAATAACACAGAACAATCAACATAGTAACATCAACAAAGACATACACATAAGAGTTCTCCCCAATCACATGATAGTGGAGAGAGAGAGAGGAAATGTGGGGAAAGAGAGTAGGGGAACGACATGCAGCAAATGGTCTGGCCAGCCGGGAACTCAATCAGGGACTCGCTGTTCAGGGCATATGAGCCCATGTGGTATTCACCCTAATCACCCGTCTCGCAACTCAGGTCACCCCAGTATTATTCAGATAATACATTTTTAGCTGATAAATTATCGGCCGATAAGACGAAGCCAAATTGCTTTCATTGACTTAACAAGCATCTACACACTCTGATACAGTAGGTGGCGGTATGCACCTTTAAAAATGGTAATAATGAGTAATGAGTAATTGGTAATTGCCAATAAATGGGTATTGAGTTTACACTGACATGTCTAATATGAATTCCTAGGTACATTTTCCATAAAAGCCAAAGTATGTAAGTTTTTTTTAATGTACTTCACTAGAAGAAAAAAAAGAATGAACATTTGAAGAGTCTGAACTCTTTGTTTTTGTTGTGTTAACAATAGTGATGTCAGTTAAATGTATACTCGCATGCCTTCCCCAACTCTCGGTACAGAAACATCTTGGCCGTTGACCTGGTTAAAAAGAAAAAGAACACTTAGAGTATGGTTCGTAAAGTCTCTCATCTTCCCCCCTCTTCTCACACCATGCTCTGCAATGGAGCCAGAACAAGTATGTATGTGTGTATATATATATATATATAATGTATAAATATGACATTGCAGTTGGGTAAATGTTGGATCCTAATGTGAGATGTGTTGTCTAAGACAGCCGGCCAACTACTCCAGCACGCCATGGTCCATTAGGCCTTCACTCTGGCTCACGAAAAACATGGGGTGGATGATATAAAACAACACCGTTACTGAGAAATGGACTAGAGCAACCACTTATGAGCAGACTACCTGTGTGCTGGTGATGAAGTAGTCTTGTTGGTGGGACAATGCTTTCATATGACATTTTCCTGAGCCCACTAACAGAGGTGTTTACATCTCTGTTGCATTTGATGCGAGGCAAACAATTCCCAGCCCACAGGACTGGGTTCCAATTCAATCAGCTAATGGAAAGGGAGCTCTTCATCCCCCCTGCCTTCCACCACCTCCGTTTTCCTGCAGCAACACATTCACTGCAGAGTCTGTACCAAATGTTATAATGGTTTAGCCATTAGGGCTACATTTATAGCCTGCTAGCAGGTCTTAAGCATTATATTCGGTCACAGCTATTCACGCTAACTTATTAAACTGAATACCAGAGAGGGAGCTGAAGCAAGTGAGAGAGAGGAAACAGATAGTAGGAGGGGAGGTGGGCCTCGGGCGACTGAAGGCTTTTGTGTTAGTGAGGCATACACTTTTCTCCTCTTCCGTGGAAATGTGGGTTATGCTTAACAAAGCGAAGGCTTTGTGCTAATGTCTCTAGCAAGTGAAATTCACGTTTAACAACGCAGTTATGCCTCTCACTTGTATTCTGTCCGTGCCTTTAAATTAACACTAGTAGTGCAATTTTACTGTGACAAATGTAATCCTTGGCTTGAGCTCCTGCAATCCCTTGCTGAATTTGACTGTGTTACAATAGGACTTCATGTCTCTCTGGCCGATCCACACACTGCTTAAAAACAAGTCTACTAAAGTAATTTAAGTCATCTTATTATGATGAATGTGCAATTAAATCATCACTTCACACACCATTCTACATAAAGTACAGTATCAATAGACTGAGGCGCTACGGTAGTCAGAGAATTAAAAGAGTGCCTTAAGATTATTTCTTGATCCCAAAAGTTACAAAATATCACTGCATCACTGGTAGTAATTATACATAAATGAGGGATTTTAGTGTGGCTGCCTGGCACTGGAGGTATCTAGGACAAAAAGATGTTGAATTGAAGAATGATTCAGGAGTGGGCTTGGAGGGGCTTAGCCCCCTCAGTTGTAATTTTTGCCCCCTCTGTTTGAACTTTATGTTTCTATAGAAAAACGACAAATGTATTGGTCAAGATACACCTGACTATTGCTTAGCTGTTGTTTCAGAACCATGGACAGCGCTGTTTGTTGTGTGTAGGGGGCCAGGAGTGTGTGTGTCGGTGCGGTGCTGCCTGTATACTGAAATGGAGCAGAGATCGATAGACAGACAGACAATCCCCCAGGTTCTTATGTGAGTGATGTGATTAATAAATGTATTCTTAGATTTTAAAACAGTAGCCTTATGTTGTTGTTATTTAGACTCTCAGAGGTTAAATTAATGAATTGTATTTTATGAAAATAATGGCTCCCTCGCAATTTTTAACAGCCCCCACAAACATTTCATCCTGCCCAGGAGGCAGAAGTCCACACAAAAGAGGTGTTGGTTATATTAACCGAAAATCACAATGAAACAGAGAAGAACAAAAGTCACAGAAAAAAAATAACAAAGAGCAAATAAGCTGAAAAAATAACTGAAATAACACAGCCTCACAGCAAGCTGCTACCAACAACAATTCCCCCACAGTCAATGCCTAAGTGGCTTTATATACCCCTCCTGGCCCCACCCTAGTTGGACTAAACCACTGCATGGGGATTAGGTAAACCAGAGAGGGAAATATCCACTGAAACCTGATCCCAACAGGAACACAGCAAACATTTGAATACCAACAATATTTCAAGGTGAGAAACTATTAATAAACTCTCCCCCCTAGGATGCATTTTACGCTCCCCCACCCGTAACTAGCAAACAGTGTCTGGTCACACAAAAACAAGGGTATTAAATGAAGGCTGAGACACGGTCTCTCCCATTGGGAGCTATGGGGTAGGACACAAGTGCAACATAACTGGAGCGACAATGTTGAAGGGTTACAGAAGATGGAGCTACGCTCGAATGGATGGCGGCCTATATACATATCTTTATTTTTTGTATAAAATATATTCCGACCCAAGGCCGACTGCGGACGCCTCAGTGAAACAAATCGACCGTCCTCATTTTCTACGATCATGTGCCAGCTATTGAGCCTTTTGGCATGTCAGACCAGACTTTACTGCACGTGTTGTACCCAATGACATAACTCGATATGACACCGTGACTTGTCCACTATTTTAGCCTCCTTGCACAGAAAGCAGAAGAGGCCATCTCCTTCCTCTTCAGCCCAGATTGCCAATGAACACAATGACACTAATAACAAAAAGGACCATCACAATTGGAAAACATCACCAAAGTTAAACACTGCACAGACAAGCACATAAATGTGACTAATGAAAGCCTATTTAACTTCATATCTTATTGATTAAATTAAAACTAAACCAACTAATTGATGGGTCCACCCTGTACCTAACTAGGTGCAGGTGGCACAGTGATTACTGTAAGAAATGTAGCAAATCTGGGCATGTGAGCAGGTAAATGGTAAATGGACTGTACTTATAGCGCTTTTCTAGTCTTTGCGACCACTCAATGCGCTTTACACTGCGAGTCACTCACCCATTCACACGTATTCACACAGGAGGATGGCAGAGGTTTCCATGCAAGGCTCATCAGGGGAGATAAACACACACGCCGATGGCTATGACTTCAGGAGCAATTTGGGGTTCAGTATCTTGCCCAAGGATACATGTAGACTGCAGGGAC
>JAOVVB010211343.1:0-10709 GCA_028570985.1 Heterobranchus longifilis
GGGGGGGGGGGGCGGGGGGGGTTGGCCTCTGGGAGGAAGGCCCAATAGGACAGAGGACAGTGCAATTCATAATCAAGAGGAAGGCAAGGAAATGGCTCTTCTTGTGAAACATAATTGAAAAAGAAAAGCGAAAGGATATTGTAGTCATCTCGAGCTTGTCTCATGCTGATATTGCACCTATCAATCATGTTTCATAGGGGATGTTCTGTGTGTTCACTGACATCTCTCTTGATTTATCATAGTAATAATATACACACATGCTGTGTGTATAAATATACACAAAGAGAATGGGCATCGGAGAGGGAGGTGATGATGTGTGTGGTTGGGTGTTGATATAGAATATATAAAATAAGGGTGTCTATGGAAGAATATGCACATCCAGAAATCATATTTTTATCAAAATGCAATCTAAAGGCAAAGTTTCTGCCAGATCTGAACACGTAAAACCTACAGACGGAACATATTTGATATTATATATCGATAACAAAATATAATATATAAAGTTTAATTCTCTTTCATCCATAAATGAAAAAGCCAGCTTCTGATAAACCTCAGATTGCTTAAATAAATCACTAATTATTGAGCTGGATGAGGTGTATATTGGGTTCACATTAGTTTAGCAGCTCTACAGACGTCAAAGTCAATATTGAGAATGCTGCAGCATTAACAATGAAGTTTAGATATTGTATGAGGTCTCATCCTCGGGGTGATACATCTGATAAACATTTAACATTTGTTGAAGACAAGGAGAACATCTTTCAGCAGAGACAAAAGAGGTTTGTGATGCCTAGATCTCAACTGGCAGAGATTATCCCTGTTACAGTCTGCTGTCCAGATCACAACTACTTTTATGATGTCATTTAGCAATTCTGTGACATGTCTGTCCGTTTTTGACTGGCATGTGTGGAATGCTTCATTAAAAAAATCCACTGAAACACGAGAGATAGAGCTGAAATGGTTAGTTGATTAATCGATCGAAAGAAAATTAATCTGCAACTATTCTGATAATTGATTCATTTTTTATAATTGAAGTCATTTTTCAAGCAATACTCTCTAGTACCAGCTTCTCAGTTTGGAGGATTTGCTTCTTTTCTTTGTCTTTAGTGATAATAAACAGAATATTTCTGGGGTTTGGACTGTCACTTTGGCCTTAAGGAAATTGTGATGGGCATTTTTTTTTTTTTTACTATTTTCTGACATTTTATAGGCCAGGCAATCTCATCAATCGCAATCGACTATTGGTCTGACGCCGATTTAGCCTTTCGCCTTCCTATTTCGGGGGTTCCAGTATAGCCAGTGGAGATCCAGATAACGGAGATCGGATATCCGGATAACGGATATTCAAGTCAAGACTTCCTCTTACATGCGTTTACAGTCCGATTAGCAGCTTTATGTAGGTGCTTTAGGCCCAGATGACATTTCGGCTAATCTCTATAAACAGATATCTGCATATGAATGCAGATCAATTAAAAAATAAATACAGAAATAAAAAGTTAAATCGTCATCAAATGTTAATATAGCGTTTTGGCCAATGCGTTCTGTTCTAGTCTCACATAGCCAGACTGATCTCCACAGTGCTGTGTCAGCGCTGGAGAATGGTCTGGCTGCACCTATTATCATTCTGCTATAGGGGGAAAAACACTCTGGCTTGTTTGTGTTTCTTTAAACCAGTAACAATTATCTTGGGCACGGCAAAGCCAAGGATGCAGCAACAGTGCCCTTGCAAAATAGATAGCAGAGATAGCGAGGGGAAGAGCGTACTGTGTGAAATATGCAGCCAATGGCAGACTTTACCCACAGTCTACATCCTGTGACTCAGACTAACCTGTATGCAACCAAAGCCTGCTTAAACATGATTGGTCAACTCAGACTACAAACAGACTACAAATGAAAACCGGAATGCTTCTGATACAAAAATCCTGTCCCGTTGCCTACAGATTCTGCATTCATGTGCAGATATGCGTTTAGAGAGATTACAGAAAAACAAACTTTAGGCTTCAAAACATTCCTTCTGAAACATATCAAAGATGCTGCATCCATCTTTGTCTCTGCTGTATGTGCAAAGCACGTGCAGTGGCGCAGTAGCAGTTGGCACGGAGATTAATAAGTACTGGCATCTAAACTCACAAACTCTCATTACAACTGCAAACAGTGCACAGAGAAGCAGTCTTGTGTGTGACTGTTCGTAACAGATCAATACTGGCTCAAAATGCATCATATGGAAAATGCAGAACTTGAAACATTTTTTTTTAATGACGATCAGCGAGCTGTGTTCTCGCCACTGTCAGCAAATTGTGATGACAGTGGATAATATAACATCAGAATCTTTTAATTAGCCTCAATGCAGTTTTCACTGGCTACCTATTAAAAACTTTGAAATAAGAGGGCCTATTATTTGTAGCAGAGATCAAAGACAGAAGACATACCCTACTTTGTGCATACATTTCAGCCACTGAGTATATGTGGGTGTGTGTATATTGCCTTTAGATTTTTTTCTGTGATTCATAGGGGTTAGGAAAAACATGACTGCAGGGGATGAATGCCGGGGCTAAATAAGCATAAGAATGCCAGAAGTGACTGTCCCCTTCTTTAAACCCCCAACCGACACATCCAGCCAGTAAATACGGCTAGACTGTCCCCACCCCACAACCTCTATAACCTCCCATCCTGGGCCCCAGCCCCCCTCCTGCTGGGAGCAGGCAGATAGACAGACTGTCTTATCTCCCACCCCGCCCCCCCAGGGAAGAGGATGAGGGGGGATGGGGGGGTCTGGCTTTGTGTCTACCGGCACGGACGAGGACTTTGTGTTGTGTCCTACATGCATGCATGCATGTATGTAGGGATGCAGGCACGTGTGCAGGAATACATGGACATACACATGAGCACACAGGCGAGCAAATAATATATGACACGCAGCATGCAAATGCAAGGACAAAGCATACAGGACCCTTTGATCTATATATACTGCATATATAGGATGTCTCAAACAATAATGCCGTTTAAGACGACTCACATTCCAGACAAGTCTACAACATGTTATTTAAACAATCAGGAGGATGTTTACATCAGATTCAATGTCAGATGACATTGTAATTAGAAAAAACATCATTCCTGAAGTGAAAAGGTCAGGGAACATTCACACACAAAGAACAGGCCAACACAACCCCCCACTAACCGCACCTAGAAAAGGCTTGTAAGGCCCCACCTACACACCACAACCCTGCTCATCCTCCCAACCCCCCAGGTCTGCACACACACACACAAACACATAAATATACATAAAAACACACATGCAGTGGCTAACCTGCTATAATGGGTGTGTTAACCACAGACACACCGCATGTCGGTTTGATTCTTACTAACAACTGTCCAGCATGCAGAGGCTGAGTATTTCATTATATTGTGGAATAAGATGGTGGGACAAATGTGGCATTTTTGTCAACATGATATGGAGAAAGTGTAATGTTAAAGCATAGTTTGTAAAATATTCCGGTCTATCTCTATGTCCGTATGTTTAACTGCTGAAGTCTCATATTAGCTTTTTTTTTCTGAACTTTAAAATGAAATGAAACATGTAGATTGTACATGTCCTCCATCCTCTATAATGTAGTCATGTCAAAAAGTGATAACTTCACAATGATTACAGCATGAAATACCTCTTTAAGTGGTAATGTGTAGAGCTGAAACCATTTCTTCATTCCACTGAAAATTAATCTGCAGCAATTTTAATAATTGATTAAGTCATTTTTAAGGAGAAAGAAAATCACTGGATAAAGCTTTGTTGGTTTTCTTAGCCATTAGTCTGAATATCTTTGGATGTTGGACAAACAAGCAGTTTGAATATATCAGCGAGGGCCTTGGGGAATTGTGATGGGCATTTTTCACTATTTTCTGACATTTAATAGACCAAACAACCAGTTAACTGTCTGCAGCCCTGGTCATGTGGGTATTGTATTAAGATAGACTTGAATAAATCCAAACCAATCCTTTAAAAGTCCCATATTATAATTCTATTTTCATGTCTTTTTTTTTATTAAAAAGCAGGTCTAGGTGCTATGTAAATACTGTGAAAGTATCAAAATGCTCAATCCACGGAGAAATGCACGCAGGCCGTATTCAGAAACTGTGCCTTTAAATGAGCCGTCGGGACTTCCGTAAGGTTGTGATGTCACAACTTTACCATATTAGGTAGAATGACGGTGCAGATACGCCAAGAGTGCAGATGTGGAAGATGCAGAAACACTGACCAATCAGAGCAGACTGGGATTTTTCGGGAGGAGAGCTTAAAGAGCAGGTGCTAAACAGAGTGTTTCAGACAGAGGGTGAATACAGGTTCAGACAGACAGTAGGAGAAAAATGTGATTTTTATCATTAAAGCATGTAAGCATCTTCTAGTATAAACCCAGAATACAAGCATAAACCTGAAAATTAGCATAATATAGGACCTTTATGTAAATTAATACTTCCAC
Source organism: Heterobranchus longifilis (assembly GCA_028570985.1). Taxonomy (NCBI): domain Eukaryota; kingdom Metazoa; phylum Chordata; class Actinopteri; order Siluriformes; family Clariidae; genus Heterobranchus; species Heterobranchus longifilis. The sequence goes on from JAOVVB010211343.1 coordinate 4,470, forward strand.
CACCTCTTCAGAAAGAGGGTGAATACATGTATATTCAGACAGTAGGCTAGCCTATGGAAAAAATAATGCTTTTTTTGGGGTTTTTTTAACATTAAAGCATGTACACATGTTCTAGTAGAAACCCAAAATACAAGTGGGCTATGAACGGTATGGTCATCGGCCATTGAATAACCCATATCTGTCGACCACTAATTATTAGTGTTCGTTTATTAACTGGTCCCTGGCCTCCTGTCATTTTTTGCAAAAGTGGCCCCCAGGGCAAAGTAAGTTGAGTATCCCTGGACCAGGCCTTCTGCACTGGCTAAAAAACAACCACATACAAACAAATACATCCAAACTCCATGCTCAAATGGTGTCAGACAAGGCAGAGTAGGTACATTAAACCAAACAACCTTCATTATATTTATAACATTTCATTAATTTAAGCATCAGTAACGCATGCAAACACACAGAGACAGGGAGCGTTTATTTGACTCACCTTACATGCTGCAGAGGCCCATTCTCCTGTCTGTCCTGCAGAAGTGGTCAATACCAGGTGGTAGTCATGTCCCACTGCACGTGCTGATAAATTGTTTGGTTGTTGAGACACAGCCCCAATCTCTTTTCTCCATCGCCGTTAGGTATAGCATTAGAAACACTGGAAAAGTAGAAAGCGGGCAGCTGACGAGCTGTTAGTTAAAACGCACGGTCGCTCAACTAAACTGTTTGTTACATTAAATGTTGCTAAACGCCTAAAATTAATTTGGTGTAAGGCTTGATAATGGCTGCTCCAAAGTTCATTTCTCAGTTGCTTCTCCAGAGATCTGTCCGTTAATTGTTTCACAATGGCGTGCCGGTACCCACTTGCCACATGTGATTGTTTGATTGTGCGTCCTGTAATCAGGAGACGCCAGTTTCACCTGGCCGCTGCCTCACATGATTGAATGATGAGTGTCATACCCCTGTTTCACCACACACGCTGAATAACATGGGCCGGCCGTTACACTCCAGAGGGGCGCTGTTGCACCAAATTGAGGAAACTCAATTAAAAGAGACAGACACCACCGCAATGAAATAATAAGAATATCAGGCCTATTATTATATACAGTGATGGAATGTAACTAAGTATATTTACTCAAGTACTGTACTTAAGTACAATTTTGATATACTTTACCTGAGTATTTCCATTTTAAGCTACTCAATACTTCTACTCCACTACATTTCAGAGGGAAATATACTTTTTACTTGACTACATTTATTTGACAGCTTTAGTTACTAGTTACTTTTTACATTAAAAAAAAACATTTGATATGCTATGATAATAATGTGCCCAGTAGTGTACAAAATATCTCAAATTCTCTCCACATTGACAACATTAAAATGCTCTTACATGTATTTGTTAGTGATAAAAACAGAATAATATAATATTCAATAATAATACAACACTTTGAAAGGAGCCATTCTGCCAAATTCATACTTTTACTTTTGATCCTTTAACTACATTTTGCTGATTATACGTATGTACCTTAAGTAATGGAGTATTTTTAGACTGTAGTATTTGTACTTTTACTTGAGTAAAGGATCTGAGTACTTCTTCCACCAATGATTATATATCTTTATAAAAATGATAGTTTAAATAATAAAGGAGTCTTAATTCCTGAGAAAAAGTACTACTGCATTTAAGGGGTGTAACAGGAAGGTATTAGCCAGGATTTCAGAAATAAAACTCTGATTGTTTGTTTTTTGTACTTCCATTTTTCATGTTTTATTTATTATAGGCTACTTTCTGTCGGCCTACATGACAGTGATTGAAACAGTGTTTCAAGGCCTTCTTTGCACAGCCAGAAAAGCTAGAAACTTTATTTCTTTTCTCTTGTTTTTGGCCTAGAAATAGTCCAAACACTCTGAGTCTGGAACCAGCTTATAAAATAAGTATTTCTCTTAGAAGCTGCTAACTAAAACAGCTTTCATGTGTAATATACACATGTTCGTGCTGACTAGAGACGCTGGTGAAATCTGTAATAGTTTTAATGGAATTATTGCTGGGCAGAATCAGGGTCACCCTGTCTGAGGGAAGCCATGGATATTACGCCATTCCTCTCTCTCTCTCTCTCTCTCTCTCTCTCTCTCTCTCTCACACACACACACACACACACACACACACACACACACACACACAGATTCGAGCCGCTTTAGTTGTATTAGCAGGGTTAGGGATTATTGTTGTGAGGGCATACAGGCAGCCATGAGTTTAAAGTGCATGATGTCAAGGAACACTGTCCCACCGTGTGGCTCCTCCCCTCCGGTGGGCTGCATTCTAATGCTCTGATACAATGTATCTTCTTTATCAATAAAGTTTTCTTTCTGGGTTTTACAGTAAATACCATACAATGATACATACAGTGGTGTATGCGCTGGGCACAGTCATAATAAAACAGAAGGGGAAGAATATAAAGTGGACAAGCGTTTACTCGGGTTAAACTTTTAACAGTCAGCCATATTGGCTGCCATATTTATTTATGTTTATTATTCTTAATCTGTATTATAATGTGTGTCAGTTAATACCATACAAATATTTAAGTGTACATACAGTAATTGTCTTTTTTCAGTAATGATTTGGCGATTGCTGATACAAGCAATAAACAATTTTAATTGTGCTGGGGCAATATCTATTTCAGGGACATTTAAAAAAAAACAAAAAAACTATTCAACTCTTTCATAGGAAGGGTTAAAGGTAGTACACATATATTTCAGTCTTGCTGAGTCATTGTCACTAAATATGTAGTTTTGTCGCTAATATTCTAAATAAAATTCAGTTTTTCAAAGCACTGTTGAGCAGAGCGGCGGAGGATGGGGGGTGGAATGGCGTGGAAAGTGGGTCTTGTGAATGTAGGTCTTTGAGACAGTGTGTGTGGGTAAAGCAGGCTTACAGTAGTAATCCTCTTCACAGACACCCATCTGACTAGCAACAGGACGCGGCCCAGACAGACACATGCACGCACACATACACACACATACACAGAATGGTTTTGTTAGAAGGAAATCTATTTTGTTTTGTCTTGTTTGTAGAAATACAATAGGTCATAAATAGGCCATCGTCTATAATCGCATATTCAGGCCCATTCATCTGATATCTAAGATGACTAAATTAAGTTGTAATCTTCCCGTGTATTTTCCAGCATGTGTTCATTTCCTCAGGTGTGGCACCGAATTCTTTGTGGGATTGTTTAATACGTTACATTTCTTTTGTTTTTTTTTCGTTTTTTATCAGCCATTAAAGTGAAGAGGGCTCATCCAGGAAGCTGGACCCTCTGTTGACTTTATTGGTTCCTGAAATTTGTCATTACTGCTTCCTGGCTGTGATGTCATCAGTCAGTTAATGACAGAGAGGAAGAGGGACATTCGTCCGAAAATAACTCTGAAAAAACAGGCCATTTTAAAAGGCGTAATGAGCCCGTAAGGACAGGGACAATGAGTTACGACTCTGTCACAGTCTGACTCATTTTGTCTTAGAGGGAAATGCTTTTACGAACCGCAAGACATCAAAGTGACACAAAGTTAAGCCAATGTTGACTTTGGTCATAATAAAGAGACAATATTCTTCACCAAAACTAAATTAGAAGGGTTTTAGAGAAATAATCCAATTTGGATTATGCACAAAACCAAAAGTAAAACATTGAAAAACTGAATGAAACCACCATAAACCACAAGATAAAAACATAAGACTGGGCAATAAATGTTATTTGTATTTTTTTTTTTATTTTGGCATTTCTTTGTTTTGCATTTATATTAAGCAAAGTGCATCTTATTTTCTTTTTCTCATCAACACATTGCACAATACATAAATAATGATGCATATAAAACGTCTTCATATTTACAATTAATAATATATTTATATATAACATAAAATACATTTTTCGCTTCTTATTTTAATTAAATCTTAGTCATTTATTAAACAAAGTCCGTCAGAATTTTATACTTTCTTCTTCTTCTTCTTCTTCTTCTTCTTTTAGAACTTTTTTTTCTCTGTTTGAACCTCCGGAACAAAAAAAGGAAAAAAGTGGGTGTAGTCTGTTTGTGAAGAGGGGGGGGGGGGCAGAAGAGGCAAGGAGGGCGAAGAAGCTGCTGCTATCGCGTGTTGAAGATGACTTCCAACCAACACGGGCAGCTACTGATGAACTGTCTGGTGTAGCACTGTCCCCAGCCTTTCACAAAGCTTATCTGCACCGTGAAGCCCGTGCGAGGCTGCTGCGTGAACTCGTGGTCGTTCGGCCTCTGCAGGCTGCCGGCTTTGTCATAGTCAAAAGCTTTGATGGAGAAACCGGGGAACACCTTGTGCACCAGCAGCGTGCGCGAGTCCGGGTTGTCCAGTGTGGCCGACTTAATGAAGATGGGGTAGCAGCTGCGGTTGTAGACCCACACCCCGTCCGGCTCACGCGTCAGCTGGATGCCATAGCCGATCTTGGCCCGCACCATCTGCACCAGCTGGGACTTGTTGTCGGAGCAGAGCTGGCCCAGGCAGAAGCCGTTCCCCTGAGGTAGATCATAGAAGATGTCCAGAGAGGGCTCCTGGACTGAGTAGAGGCGCCCGACGCGTGTCTTCTCCTCCCAGTATGCCACCACGCACCAATGGGCCCGATCGCCAGACTCCTGCAACGCCAGGGAATCTGAAGGAAACAGAGAGAGGAGGAGACGGTTAGACCTTTGGGAAGCTGCGCAGTACAGACATGATGACAGTGAAACATTAGACAGGAAAATATAAAAAGATCAAGAAGTAAAGACAATGAGAGGAGAGGAGGAAAGGATGACGAGGCTTCCAAATACAAAGCAAAGGCCACACCGGATGTCTCAGCCCTAAATCTACACGTACACGGGTATTTTTGAAAACTGGGTTTTTTCCTCCATTCTCAAAAATGGAGATCGCTCTGTAGCACATTCTGACACCTCTGTTCCTCAATATAGTGGAAGAGTAGCTGTACATTTGTGTGTAAACATGTAAGAAGTCCTGTTAGCAAGGTTAGAACCAGCACTATTTAGGCCACATCCGCCATTGCACAAAATGTTGCTTAATTTGTAACGCCTCACAAAAGATGATAACAGCGCTCACTCTGACGTCAGAAGCCCAAAACTGAGAACAGCATTCCTGAACATATTCACCCTGGCCGGAGTTTTCCAAAAAAAAAAAATCCCGCTTTTTTAAAACGCATATAAAGCTATGTTTTTAAAAAATAACTGTGTACATGTGGGCTAGGCCTGAAACATTGCTATTTCTTCACAACTTCTTCCTTATCCCCGTTTTGGGAATCTGAGGATTTGCTTTCGTCAGGAGCCAAACTGTCATCCTCAATTTCTGCCACACAGGAAAAGCATGTTGGAATTCCTGGACTTCAGACAAGAGAAGCAACTCAGAGACGCTGGCAGGCAAGTGTCCACACGCAGTACAATATTTGTCTAAGCATTAAATGCTTATCTTCTGTCTGGCTCGCTGTATTTTTGTATAGCGCCGTGGCCAACAATGCAGTGACGTCAACCGACCGTCCCGATCGTCTCTCTCCACGGCAACATGCCGGAGGAAATTATAAACAAAATCTTTTTGAATTCACGCTCAAATATACAAGCAACGGAGCGACGAGACTCACGTAAACACATAAACCGCTCCCCCGTCCACGGTGAAGCACATGGTGTTTTAGCTGACGAGAGAGGCAGGCCGTTAACTCTCAAACCCTGGTGTCTGAATCGTTGACAAGCTAGGCCTCTCCAGTCTAAAGTTTCCCCTGAGCGTAAAAGAAGTGTAGCATTGGCCATGCTCCAGTTTCCAACCCCCCCCCCCTTGCCTCTCCCGTCTCCCTTTAGTGTGCCTCCTGCGCCGTCCCTCTCTCCCCCTTCATATCTCTATTCCACAGAAATCTGGCTCCCAGCTACTCCCAGCCAGAAAAGTGGGAGCCAGTCAGGCGCAAGGGAAATAGAGGGAGACAGAGAGAGGGCGCGAGAGGAAAGAAAGAGGGGGCGGGATGGGGAAGAGAAGGAATGCTTTTCACATATTTTGACTGTTACTTTTGCAACTTTGCTTCCTCTCCCGACTTTTTTTTTTAAGCGTCTCTTGTGCTTTTAGGGGTCGTCACCTAATTGCTCCCAGCAACTGCTCAACAATCTCTTATACTTCCTCTCACACGCACACACAAACACAAACTCAAATCCAGCCGCGATGAAAGACACATTCAAGGGTTAAGAAAGCTTGAAGAGGAGAAATATATGTGAGGG